>JAADJG010000738.1:0-13904 GCA_012932025.1 Fusarium austroafricanum | reverse complement strand
TGGCCAGTAGGTCTAGGATGTCAGGAGTGGCAATGTGTATGACAATTTACTTACTTATCTTCCTTTTGGAAAGGTCTTGAAGTTGTGCTCCTCGATGCTCGACATTGCAACGGTACTCGACATTGCCATGGTGTTGCACGATAGGGACATTCCTCCGAATGCCAAAACCTACAATTACATGCGTCCAGATTCTTCTCTGGGTGGTTCGACGATCGGAAACCTCGCATTCTTGAATGATCGTTATCTGTCAAAATTGTATGAAAAGTTTACGCTGCGGCGGAGAGACTTTGGAATCGTCTAGGCGTCGAAAAAGGATGTTATGACGGAATGTATAAGATTGGACGGCAAAGTTAATTGACAGCTTAGCCTCACCGTGCGAACCACCATGCCACTAGAAATAGGAATGCAGAACACTTAAAACGCCAATGCTAGGAACATCAGCGACTCAATCATGATGCTGTGCCGGCGTTCGCTCACCAACGCAGCATGAAACTCCCGTTGTTGAATGCTGAGGATTTGAGAGTTAACATGGCCGATCGACTCGATCAAGAAGCGATTTGGCCCATCCACAACCATGGGGATAAGGGAGCTGATATTCATGCCATCATGTGGGACTCCAAAAAACACAATGCCATATGTCGACTTTACAAGCTTCAGATCATCCTCATTCTTTGACTTTTATAATGTTATTAGTGTCTGGCATGCACGATAGGCTTCCATATGTGCAAGGATAATGGGCTTCGATGACTCACTTGCTTGACAATAAGTTCCCCCAAACTGTGAGCCACAAAGATGATTGGTCTAATGGTTGGGGTACGAGTGAGTGCAAGCAAACTATTATGGAATGACGTCGCTAGGTCTTCCAGGTTCTGGAAATTATTGCTGTTTATGACGCTTGACTCATAGCCGTAAATCATTACCCGTGTAATTGGTTCAGTTGTATCCTCGTGTGTAAGATCACTGGGCAGAGAGTCTCGTAGCCACATGTGATTTCCGTCTCTCTCTTTGAAAGACCCAAAAGCATGGCCACCGAGACCAGATGTGGCAATTATACTAGCTTCGACAGTTCAGTCAACTCATTTGGCAATCGATCACATTTCTTACTCAGGTTTGTGGTATTCCAGATGCGGGCTATATAGTGGGGTGATACCGAGGAATGCATCATCAATTACCGGGTATGTGTCTTTCCGGCTGTTGATGGTGCTTGCGCGCCCAGAAGCCGAAAGCTGGCCAAAATGGTTATCAACAGTATGAGGGTTAATAAGACGAGCTGGCTAGCTATTGGAAAATCCATATTTGGAAAGAGGTGAACGCAGACTGGGTTTGTAACAAAATACCTATATAGAAATGACTGACGACGTTAAAGCGAAAAATGGAGCGGCTACCCTGAAACGGATCGTACGGTAACTTTTATGCCGATGCGAGATGCTGACCGTGTGAAAAGAGGGGGCGCCTGAGGCATTTCTGCATTTGCGGCTGAAGTAGACTGAAGTAGGCTGTGTAACCAACAGTGAATGCCGCCACGAACAGAGTCCAATCAATTCCAATGGATCAGATGAGGCTGCCATCACGCAGCAGCTAACCGCCGTGGCTACGATGCGCCTCTTCCCAATTTGGAAGCCTGGCCAGCCCATAAAAGAGTATCAAGGGCATGACTTATTCTATCGTGATTCATTCAGCACGGCTTCTGCGTTTCCGCTGCGAAGCCGCTTGTTTACAGTACCATGCAGTACCCACCTACCGGCAAGCAAAAAAAAAGTTTCCCCACACAAACTGCTACTTTTCAATCCCCTCACAAAGAGGCACTAGAAACACGAATAACAAATTGATTGCTGTTTCTCGGTTAAGAATCGATTGCAATTTAATTTCCTCTTGGCCTTTTGACTGCACGACCTGCACGGGTACGTGCGACAGGTAACTCTTCCGCCTCTGAATTTGTGCTCTCATCCTCTTCCACTCCTCCCACCTCAATTACATCCTCAACAGCCTCTGTCTCTATAGTTGTCTGGTTTGGCTCAGAAACAGCGTTACCGACCACTAGAGCTTCGGCTAGTGCCATAAACTTCCTGTTGGGATTTGGTATCCCCTTCTTGCCTCTGCTCAACCGCCCAACTTCTTCCTCTAAACTGGCTACTCTTGAGCTTAGCGAGGCGATCTTTGACTCTTGGGGTTCGAAACCTTTCGACAGGACAGAATAGCGTCTTGTTGAGGGACTTGTGTTCTTCCCCAGATCTCTGATATGACGGCTGGTCTTTGGCGTGTTATCAGAGTCGACTTGACCGTCTCTGTGGCCATCTGATGCAGGAGTCACTTCCTTCTTCTCTGGTTGAATCTCAGGATGCGCGAGTGCTTTACGTCGTGAAATCGGCCAGTTTCCAGTCACTCTCCAGCCCGAAAAGATGTTTTTCTTCGTCATTCCTACTTCCCTGGCTTTGGCATAAGCCTTGATGAAGTTGACCTTGTCCACCGGGGCAGAATCAGTCAGGCTGGCCAACTTTTGGAGTTCTTTGCGGTATGCAGCATTAGAGGCATTGAACACGCCGTTGTCAAGTGGCTGTAGGCCGTGAGAACAATGGGCTGGCAAGTAACAACAATATACGTTGTTCAAGAAACATGTAGCCATCCACTCATCCTAGATTTAGGGTCAGCGGCACTTTTAGTTCAGGAGGTTCAGGACAGGCAGATACTCACAGACACATAGCTTTGATGACCATCTAATATGATGAGCCTCGCATCAGACTCATCGTCCGGCTGCGTTTGGGGAAGATAGACCTCTCTGAGCCACTCGATTGCGATATGGTTGTCTGTCCAGCCGTTGTCGGACGTGATATAATACCAGTCGGCCACCTCCTTGAGCTCATCGATAAACCACTGTTGTTGAAGTCCTTTGCCTTTGAAGATAATCCCCGGTTTCAGAAGACGACCAGTTGCCGTGACGGCCTCGATAAAGCTAGTCCAAGTGCGGGACTGGGAGCCTTTGAGGAAGGCCTTGTTCCTGGGATCACTACTGCCGACAACCAAAGAATCCAAGCCTAGATTCGCAATAGATTAGCTGAATTCTTGGTCAAAACGACAGATACTCGCCAAATCCAGCCATTATACCGCCCTACTCTAGTATACTAGTCAGTAACGGGCCCCGTTACCAGTTTTAGGCCAATCAAAGCTATTGAATTCGACATGGGCTCCTCAAACTCGTAACGGGCCCCGTTGCTGTCCAGGTCGTGTTTACAAAAACGCGGAACGGGGCCCGTTTCGGGCACGGTGATCCGTGCAACCCATGCTGAGTTCATCCCGCGTAGGTAAGAGCCAATTATAGACAACTAAAATAATTATCTAACTTGACTTAAGTTCCGATCCCTTTCGACCCACATCATTATTCCAGCTCCACATTCAAGTGAAAAAGGACTTTACGTGTCTTGATTGGGCCATTACCCCTGTTTTCCACTTTCACTTGAAAGAGGACAATGTAACAGCCGCAGCTCCACTTTCAGTCACACAGTGGGCCCTTCATAGCCTGATTGGTTCTTTGCTTCCAACCCTGTAAAGATTTTTGCATTTCCAGCCCTACGTAAAAATAGCGGCAGGTAAGTTTGCCCGACTAACCGCAACCAAGGATCAAGGGATGGGTTAAGATTCCATGTAACCGATCAGCTGACCCCAGCCACCTAACCATCGCCGTCTTAGCGGGTCAGCTTTGTTAATGCATCGAGATATATGGAGTCAATCCTTTTTAATCGGTCTAGGGCGCTAAGCATATAATTACAATTGGGAAACAGAAAACCAGAGACTAAAAATGAAGCAAGCCCGAAGACATGAAAACGTGCATTTAGCACGGTGACTCATCTCGTTACACGGGCTGGACAAAGATGCGAAACAAACACCAGCCACAGATGCGCTTGGGCCCTTTCGTGCCTGTTGTTAGGCCAAGTGTGCCTAATCCCCCCGCTCAGCTCAGCCGCAACGTCTTTTCTTATAGGATGCAATGCTGCCTTTGTCCTCCCAGTTTCAGAGCTTTCTGAATTTCTAATAGTGTACTCTGTATTCTTTCCGTATTTTCCGAACGAGCTCCTCTGCCCAATACGACAGTCAGATTGCCACTGAGTCGAGCGCTCGCTCTTATCGTCGGCTTGACCAACTCCATAACGATACCCCGCTTCTAGCGCTGTTCTAGTTCGATCGAGACAGTTGCCTACGAACCGACCAACGACCCTTGGCGGGTGCTCGTCTCGCTATAATGTCCGAGCCACCCATAGAAGACTATATGATTGGCTGGATCTGTGCCCTATAAGAGGAATTTGAGGCGGCATGCCGCATGCTTGATGAGGAATTCGAGGGTCCAGAAACAAGCGACATAAATGACAATAACACCTACGTGTTTGGTCGCATCGGTGAACGCACCTGCGAACACAATGTGGTCATTGGATGTTTCCCCGACGGTCGGTACGGTATCGGCTCGGCTGCAGCCGTCTCTCGGGACATGGTCAGGTCGTTTCCTAGTTTGAAGTTCGCCTTGATGGTAGGCATCGGGGGAGGTGCCCCAACGCCAGACAGAGACATCCGCCTCGGAGATGTGGTTGTCAGCGTACCACAGGGCAGACTAGGAGGAGTGATACAATACGACTTTGGGAAGAGGCTACCGGATGGACGATTCCTCCTTACCGGCCAGATGAACTCACCCCCGGAGGTGCTGCTAGGAGTGATTCCTGAGATGCGACGCCGATATAATGACCCTAGGAAGCCAGATAAAATATTGGAATACCTCAAGCTAATGGATGATATGCCCGAATATCAACGCCCTGCAGAAGATCGACTATATCGTGCCGACTATGAGCATACGGGTGGAATAACCTGTGCAAGTTGTGCGACGAATGGGCTCGAGGAGCGACCATTACGGGTGACTAAACGAGCAGTTACTGTCCACTATGGCATTATTGCATCTGCAAACTCAGTCATGAAGAACGCTGAGGAAAGGAACGAATATGCTCGAGATCCAGAACTGAATGCCTTATGCTTCGAGATGGAAGCTGCCGGCTTGATGAACAACATCCCGTGTCTAGTGATCCGGGGAATCTGTGATTATTCAGATTCACACAAGAACGACGAGTGGCACAACTATGCAGCACTCGCAGCAGCTGCTTATACTAGAGAGCTCCTTTATATCCTGAAACCTCGTAAGGTGACAGCACTGCCGTCATGGGCCGGCAAATTTAAAGATAGTAAGTAGTATCGTTTGACTATCTCAGATAATATTTGCCTGGTTTCCACAAAGATGTTCTACATGAGACGTGCGAGGGTCATGGCTGGGCTCTAGCTTTAATCCTGGAGCCGAAGGAAGCGCGAGAAGGAGAGGAGACTGGTGCCCATGACACGGCCATTACAAGCGACATGACAATAAGTTTTTGTGCCTTCATATGCTAACTAATTGTAGTCTTGTCGGGCTTGGATACGAAGGTCAATCAACTTTCCGATGGCGTTCAAGACATGCGGTTTCGACAGCTCAATCAAGAGCATCAAGCTATCCTGGATTGGCTTACCCCGGTTGACTACGGCACTCAACAGAGCGACTACCTCAGGAAGCAACAACCCGGAACTGGCCAATGGCTTCTGGAATCAAAAGGGTACCAAGCTTGGCTCAAGACCAGCAAGCAGACGTTATTCTGTCCAGGCATTCCTGGGGCAGGGAAAACGATCCTCACATCAATTATAATCAACGATCTTCACAAACGATATGAAGATGAAGTTTGCATCGGAGTTGCATACCTGTATTGCAGCTTCCAGCGGCGAGATGAGCAAACGGCCGATGACTTACTTGCCGGCCTGCTTAAGCAATTGAGCCAGGAGAGTCCTTCTCTACCATATAGTATAAAAGCCCTCTATGATCAACACAAGAGCAAACGAACGCGGCCATCTTTTGACGAGATATCTAGAACCCTCCACTCCGTCGTCGCTAAGTATTCAAGGGTCTTTTTTATTATCGATGCACTCGACGAATGTCAGACATCTAATGATTGCAGAAAGAGTTTCTTGACAGAGATCTTTAAAATTCAAGCCAAATCAGGAGCAAACATCTTTGCAGCCTCAAGATCTATCCCGGAGATCACTGAGATATTCGAGGGAAGCATTGTACAGGAGATTCGTGCCAGTGAAGATGACGTACGGAGATACCTCAACAGCCATATGTCTCGGCTGCCAAGTTTCGTGAGCCGCAATGAGAGACTGCAAGAAGAAATCAAAGCTGGCATTGTGCAGTCAGTACAGGGAATGTATATTACCTCTATGCACATATAAAGCTAAGGTACTAAAATAACTTCAGGTTCCTCTTAGCTCAGCTTCACCTTGATTCCTTGATAGGAAAGAGATCCCCAAAGGCAATTCGAACTGCCCTGGCAAAACTGCCTACAGGTTCCGAAGCATACGATCATGCATACCAAAGCGCAATGGAACGGATCAAAGGGCAGTCATCTGACCAGAGAAAACTGGCCCAAGAGGTCCTAACATGGATCACATGCGCAAAGAGGCCGTTAAAAACATCAGAACTTCAGCACGCACTTGCAGTGGAAATTAGCAAGTCTAAGCTTGACGAAGAGAATCTATCACAGATAGAGGATATGGTCTCCGTGTGTGCTGGGTTAGTCACTGTGGACGATGAAAGCGACATCATCCGGTTAGTCCACTATACAACGCAAGAATACTTCGACCGAACACAGGCGCAATGGTTTCCGGCTGCTGAGACCGATATCACCAAAATCTGCGTTTCCTACCTCTCATTTAGTGACTTTAAGACCGGGTTTTGTAAAACAAATGCCGAGTTCGAGGAGCGGCTGGGATTAAATCCATTTTACGACTACGCTGCACACAACTGGGGCAAGCATGCTCGCAAAGTTCAGAAATGCGACCAGGGCGTCATTGACTTTCTGCAGGATGTGAAGAAGGTAGAAGCATCGAGCCAAGCAACGATGGCAGTTAAGATATCGTGGGATTCGAAGTACAAGTACAGCCAAGATGTTCCAAAAAAAGTGACGGGACTTCATTTGGCGGCATACTTTGGGATTCACGAAGCCGTAGGCAGCCTCCTTCAACCCTGGCAGGATGTGGATTTGGATGATAGCTATGGTCAAACGCCGCTTTCGTGGGCCGCTCAGAACGGGCATGAGGCCGTTGTGCAGCTGTTACTCGAGAAAGGCGCCAATATAGAGGCAAAAGATTGGGATGGCTGCACGCCGTTATTGCATGCCGTTGATTCTGGGCACGAGACGGTTGTCAAGGTACTGCTAAAGAATAAGGCCGATATCGAGACGGAAGATGAGAGTGGTGTGACGCCACTAATTGGTGCCGTTTCCCGAGGACACGAGGCTATCGTGCAGTTGCTACTTGACAACGGCGCTGACATCCAGTTCAAAAATATAGTAGGCCGGACGGCACTGTTCTATGCCGCCGATGTTGGGCACGGAGGCATTGTTCAGCTGCTAACTACATGCAAAGACAGCCTCGATGTGAAGGACAGGGATGGACGGACGCCACTATCATATGCAGTCGAGAGCGGGCAAGTGGCTGCTGTGCAGGTACTGCTTAAAAAGGGCGCCGATATTAAGGTGAAGGACGGCAATGGCAAGACGGCATTATCATATGCTGAAGAATCCGATCACAGGGCGATTCTCAAGCTACTGCTCGAAAAAGGGGCAAAGTTAGAGTCGAAAGATGAGGAGTATGATAGGGAGCAACTAATGACAGCTTTGGCAAATGGTTATGAGGCGATAGTCAACTTGCTCCTTGAGAAAGTTGATAATCCAGGTTCTATCAAAGACGCGGCCGGCGACCAGATACTGTTATGGGCAGCAGAGATCGGGCTAGATACAACTGTCAAGGTGCTGCTCGACAAAGGTGCTGGCATCGAATCGACGGATACTGAGTTTGGCCGGACGCCACTAGCATTGGCAGCAAGGGAGGGGCAAGAAGCAGTAGTCAAGGTACTACTTACAGCAGGTGCTGACCTGGAGCATAGAGACAACAATGGCCGAACACCGCTTTCTTGGGCTGCGCAGACTGGGGAAGAGGCTGTTGTGCGGCTGCTGCTTGAGAAGTGTGCTGTCCGTGACGCGAAGGATAAGAAAGGCAAGACGCCGCTATCATATGCAAAAACTAGCGGATATAAAAAAGTGGTAGAGCTTCTTAAAGTAAAGAAATAGTAACTGCCTACTCAAGAATTATCAGCAGAAACGCATTGCGTTTCCTGTTTTTGACCAATCACCGTCTAGTATCTTCGCCCCATATTTCTTTCCCCCGATGGAAACGCACTGCGGAAAGAGACCTCTCAATAAAGGGTCCGGAACAAACTTCAAATCAAAACAGGGTTTCTGGCCTTTTCCTTGATTGACTCCTTTGCTTCTTTTCTGATGATTTTCGAGTTCAACCTGTTTGAACGATCCGAACGCGACGTGTATCTCGGCCATCTACCTATTGAGTGCAAGTGAACATTGCGGATGTTCCTGTAGAATTAGAATGGCAGAAGGGGTCGGAAATAGGTAGCTAAAACCTCGGCTAGCCCTCGGAAGTTGAGGGAGTTATGTACTGAAGTTCCCCTCTTTGAGGAACAAGACAGAATGAAAGAAGGCTGTCCAACAATTTGAGCCTCTTTATTAGATGGAGACATGTTATCTTGTTGAGAATCAATTTATTAGATAGTTAGATGTAAGGTTGAGGGATTTTTGATCCACATACTTGTCTGATCTACATGCATATCCTGCACGTTATATTTAAATGCATAGACTAATATTAATGTCACGGGCTAGGTTCGGGTGGGCAGGTGAACGGGGAACGCTTCAGGCGGAATACGGTCTATTGCTAAAATTATGCTCCAAAAGTCTGTGAACACCCCACCCTACAGCAACTCAATTACTTCAACCGCGATAACTTCACTTATACACAAATCAATTAAATAGAGGTCAATAATAATGTATTATATATCATTTTAAAGCTCTGATTTTTCTCTTTAATATTTTGTATACCAACCCTTTGCGCAAATGCAAGCGTCAAGTCGGCGGGGAGTGAGTCAATTAGACGATTAATCTGCTCTGGTGTAATTGCTGCCCACGCCAACTTGATACATTTGATCAACTTTGCTCGATCGACTTCGTTATTTTTAAGGAGATTTAATTGAGGGAACATCTTGCGAATGTTCAGCTTTAATTGCTTCCAGATGTGCTCAATTGGGTTGAGATCAGGACTATGAGCAGGCCAGTCAATCCAGGATATCCCGTGTTCTAACAGCCAATTCGTTGTTGACTCTGAAGTGTGAATACGAGCATTATCCTGTTGAAATTGACGAAAGCCGGTCCAAATAGGAAGTGAACCTTCTGATAATGCCTCCTGATAGCTTAATGAAGTATATCCTCTTCTTCTGGCGGTCTGATCACGGATCATAACGATAATATCAGATTTCCCGCCTCTCCAGATTGCTCCCCAAACCATGATTGATAATTGTGATTTCCCATGGACTGTTACATTAACTAATTCCCTCATGAACTTCTCATGAGGCTTCCGGAACACCCAGCCTCGTTTATAATTGGGTTGCGATTGAACTGTGGACTCATCGCTGAAAATTGTCTGAGGGCATCGTTAGATTGGTGAACGATTCCCGGGTGGCGTTGACCCGCGAACTTCAAAACGACATACCTCCAGCAATTCTTTCCAAGCTTGACACCATAAAAGCCGCTAACAAGCGGTTTCCTTAGATAGTGGAATTCTCTGCATAGCCCTCCATTTGCGACCGTAATGGAGTCTAATAACTCGGCGTATGGTTGTTTGTGAGATTTCGCCACCTAGATAATTAACCAGCATTTCATATGTGATCCTACGGTCGCGTTTGAGTGAAACTAATACGTACCGAATCTGCTGAACCGTGAGTTTTCTAGGACGCCCAGAACGACTCTTTTTGTCCAAGGTTTGGTGAGTTTTCCAGCGTTGAAAAATGTTAAAGATGGCGGCTGGTGAACATCCCGCCTCCGTGGCGACATCTCGGTATGACCTCCTGCTCTCTACAGCTTGAACGATAAGAGCTTTCGCGACCTCACTGAACTCATGGTTTCTCTGGCGCTTTGCGCATATAATTAATAAAATTCCGTTCTTCTGAGACATGTTTTGTCGAAGTTGTGGACGTTTAAAGAAATTAGATGAGTTTACTTTTATGGTGGTGGATTACATCTTGGCGGGGCAGCGTTCACAGACTTTTGGAGCATAATTTTACGGATAGGCACTGCAGGCAGGTCAGGCTCTATTGACAAGCAGGGTTGCAAACCACTCCACTGAATCCACGATCCATTCCACGGGGGCGGCTGACCCGTGGATCTGTAATCCATCCATTCCACTCGAAGTGCCCGTAGAGTGGATGGAGTGGATTTGAAGTGGAGTAGTTAAGGGCTCCCCGCAAGGTTAGGTGTGAGCTTAACTCTGGCTGACAGCTACCCTAGAACCAAACCATCATGAACTCTCTTGATAACGCAGCATTTACTGCCATTAACGAAAGCAGTGCCGTTAGAACCGCCGAATTTTCTCATTAGAACTATATAAATCGCAATATGCCAGGTAAAGCTTTGCATAACAAACAACAAAGTAAAGAAAAAGATAGGCCGTCATTTATTTATTTTTCGATGTGGTGCTGGACTGGGTTGGGAGTCCTAAAGACCCATGCGAGTTAGAGAGCTGCAGGAAGCTCCTTTTATTTCTTCTTTTCTCTTTTTTCCTTGATTCTTCCTTAACTTTAGGATACTTTCTGTAGACACCCAGCTAGTTGTCAATATGCTCACCAAGCCATATCTTATCATTACCGAATTCACCGAAATGAAGATCCATCCACTCCACTGGTCAGGGGTAGCTTGGCTAGAGCTCAAGGGCGCGATAGAGACAATCTCCTTTTTCTTTATTCGCAACATTTGTTACGCTTTGCCCTATTTCCACACAATTTTGACACGACCACGAGCTTTTATTCACTGATGACTTCGTCCGATTCTTGCCTTATTACTCCCCATCTAACGCCGTCCCCGACGCCCTCTCCGACGCCTTCAACCCCGACCCCATTCTCGAGACCGACTGAGACCCCTTCCGAAGACGAAGAAAAACACGAAGCAACGCTTCGACATCATTTCCGTGGCTGGGCACTCTCCGAACGAAGCAGAGAAACTGCTTCTTGGGCTTGGCCTTTTGGATATGACATCCAGAAGGACGAGCAGCGCAGATGGGTTTGTCGAGCCTGCATTCGCAAGAAGGACCCTTGTCCGGGCAACTTTGACTCCGATGGCATTCAAAACGCATATAATCACCTATTTACCGAACATAGAATTCGCGCTCCGTTTAACAAGACGAAAGGCACTGCTGAAAAGAAAGCTGATTCTATAAGTGTCAAGGCGAAGGGGCAGAAGTCCATCGTGGAGGCCATGAAGCTTGACTTACATAACCCACGAGAACAAGCAATTGCGAACACTTTTATCAAGCGTTTCGACCGCGATCACTTTCAACGCCTTCTAATGAACTGGATCGTCGCCAGGAACCATTCTTTTTCTATTGCAGAAGAAAACGAACTGTGAGAAATATTCGACTACTTGAACCCGTCGGTCTCGGTTCGTGACGCAAACCTTACCCACATGCGGCAGCCTATAGAGGTCACTGTTGCAAAACCCAAAAAGCACGCTCCAACTGACAAAATGGGTTAGTACGAATGCATTGACGACCCCACAGTACATTGAGGCATGTACCTTAGGACCGTGATTCCTTTAGTTTGAGACGCAAGAGCAGGTTCGGCAACAGCAGCGGGGTCGCAGCGGACCAGCGAAGAGCAGCTTCGTTACCATCCAGGACCACTTAATGGACTACCAAAATTTCAATCCTCCTATATAAAATCTAAATTTTCGTGCACACAAAAACAGACCGCATTATCAATCAAAATCGAAGTTAATAAAGAGGCTCTCCATAAAATTAATCAAATTTTACTCTCTGCGTGGTTTTTTGATCTTCCGACCGCTCTATATGCGCTGGCAGTGCTTTGTTACGACCTTAAAGTCGTCACTTTCGTCCTCTAACCTAACACCCACCTCAATCACCGACTCGACCTCCTCGTCCACATCTACCTCTATTTCTGCCTCCTTTGAGTTAGGAAGAGATTCTATAGCTGCTAGAGCCTCTACTAGAGCCATGAATCGTCAGTTTGGGTTCGGTACTGCCTTTCTTTTCTTCCCTCGCCACAGCTAGGACACCTGCTCCTCCAGCCCAGTAATCCGCGCATTCTAAATGGCTACCTTTATCTCTAAAGCTTCCAGCCCCTTTGCGATCTTACTGTACTTCCTCCTGGTCGGATGACTTCGATATTTGGCCAAATCCCTTACCTGGCGGCTTGTTTCTGGCATATCATCTAAGTCTAGATGAGGAGGGCTAGGCGTCTTGAAGCCTTCTAGCACTTTTTCTTTATCTAGTTGAATTTCTGGATGTGCTAGAGCTTTATACTAATTTATTGGCTAATTTCTAGTAAACCTCTAGCCAGATAAGATAATCTTCTTCCTTATGCCTGCCTCTCTAGCTTTCGCGTATGACCAAATAAAATTGACTTTATTAATAGGCGCAGAATCAATCAAACTAGCCAGCTTTTAGAGTTCTTTCCAATACGTACCTTTAATGACATTAAAAATTCCATTATCTAATAGTTATAGGCCATAAGAGTAATGCGCTAGTAGATAGCAGCAGTAGACGTTATTCAGAAAGCACGTAGCCATCCACTTATCCTAGGTGCTTATTAGCGACCTTATAGCGGGAGACTCTGCGGTGAAAACACTAAAAGACTTACTTATGTATGGGTTCTATGACCGTCAAGGATAATAAGTCTTGCATCTAATGCATCGCGAGGCTCTATTTAAGGTAGATAGACACCTTTTAACCACTTAAGAGCTATATGGTTATTGGTCTAGCCGTTTAGTGATGTGATGTAGTGCCAGTCCGCTATTGATTTGAATTCCTTAAGAAACCACTACTTTTGCAGCTCTTTTCCTTTAAAGATAATTCCTGGTTTTAAAGCGCAGCCAGTTGCAGTAATAGCCTTAATAAATAAGGTCCAAGTGCGCAACTAAATGCCCTTCAATAACGCCTTCTTCTTCAGGTCAGAGCTCCCAATTACAAGGCTATCTAGGCCTCATAGACAACCAATTAGTTATGCCCTATAAAAGCCTATAGAGAACTTATAGAGGAGTTACCAAAACCCGCCATTATGCCACCCTTATCTACATTAATTGTGTTCTCAGGCTTAATCTAGCCGTACTTATTCTCCCGGATATCAAAGTACTAATTGACTGCCTTCAGAGTAAAGCTATTAAATCTGGCGGCTTCTTATTATTTTCTAAGCTTAGTAAATAGTTTTAAATAATATTTAACGAACCTAGTGGTCCAGTGCTTGCCTAGAGGCTTGCTATCCCCCTATTAACAGAGGAGGGCTTTAATGCAGCTTCAAAGTTAGCTATGCGTGAGAGCGTAGCCTAGGGACTCCTGCCGCAGAAGCCAACGAACAAGACGGACCTCCTGGCTCATAGAAATACGTTAGTGGGGGTAGGTAGACTCTTTCCTGCTCGCTTGACCAGAAAGTCGTCTATAAATGGTCGATCGAGGCACTCCACGTCTCTAGGCCGCCTCAGTCGGCAATAGGCCTCTATCAGTAATATCAAGTATAGCCTCAGCTACGTCGTCTTCGGTATAAACACGCCAAACCATTATGGCAGGAGTTCTATAAGTAAATTAGGTAATATGCCTACTGGAGTAAATAAAGTCAGATGGGCCGGATGAGGTGAAACTGAAAAGATTTCAAAGGGCTAGAGGACAAGGCCACGAGGCGGAACGGGGAAAAATTAAGCCGATATTAAAATTTCATGAAA
>JAADJG010000735.1:0-27952 GCA_012932025.1 Fusarium austroafricanum | reverse complement strand
CCCCTGCTCACAGACCCTCGTCACAGTAACATAATAGGAACGGTCGAGACGGTTGTAGTTGGTGAGCCGAAGAAACTATGCCAAAGATGGCTCGGCCTCTGGCTGGAAGTGGCCCGGGTTGTACGGTTAGATTCCCGCCCACTTTGACAGGCCCGCAAAGGCAAATAAGCAAGCAAAGTAACCGTGGGATTTCGAGGAACCATCCACCAAACTCCGTATTAACATTGACATTGACATCGACCGGGACAAGGGCGAGGCAGGCCTCTCTCGGCGCTTTTAGTAGAGCCAGCCAAAGCGGGGATGGCACAGATCGCCAACGAGGTGATGTTCGGTCAACCAAGTTTGTATGGCGGAGACGGTCAAGAGTTGGTTCGTTGACAGAGTGAGGAGGAGGATATATTGATGTCGCATTTCATCAATTTGTCCCCTCATTTGTCAAAGCACGAGTCGCGTCTTAAGTTCTCGTTGCAACGCTATCCCAGCCTATTCAGTTCTTAAAGCCCAATATCTTCATCTACCGAAGAATCTTCCCATAGTTAGTTAGTAGTTATGACTTAGAGCCAGTAGCCCGTCGTCCCATTCATTTCATCTTGTCTCTCGCCTCGCCTTACTTCCGCGCCTCAATCCGTGTTGCGTCCAGGCCAGGGTGCTGCAACGGTCAAGGCGAGGCGTCTATAGCGCCGGCAATGTCTCTGCTGGAACATCCAAGTCGCACCAATCAGCCAAAGGGACGATGGAGCCCCAGAGATCCATCATAAAGTAAGCATACGAAGCCAAGAAACAGGCCTGGCCTGTTAGAACCGATTGTGACTGATAACAAATATTTGCACTTTTGGTTATGTGAGATGTGCATGCCATTAGCCTGAAGAGTCAAGATCAAGGCTCAGCTGAGATAGCGAGTTGTGTGTGTTTGAATGGACCTGGTAGCCTGGCTGCAGTGAGTGAATGAGTGAGTGACATGGTATGGCTATCAATAACCGCTGCAGTGTAATGTGTGATAAGACGTACAGCCTATAGGGCCTCATCACTTTTGCCTCCCATCCCATCTCATCTTATTGCAGATTTGATCAGTCATGCAGACAGATACATACGCCTAAGCTCCACACCGGCGAGGCGTAAGCAAAAGATGGAGAAAAGCACACGCAACGCAGCCTGCGAAGCATCGTATCGAGTAAACGGAAAACCCTCCGTTGATGCAGACATATCTTGATTGAGGCGTTGCGTGTGACATGACATGACTTGGATTCACTTGGCCGTTCAAGGATCATAAGTCTTCCGGTCTCTGATCGATGGCATCTCCTCCACAGCTGACGTCTCTCCCCAGGTGTCATATGACGTGATGCTTCTGCTGAAACAAAGACAGATGGGATATCCCGGCGGGCTGATAGTCATAGTGAACCCCGTCCATCAATCAGCCCAAGTCGGAGTGTCAATGACGATTTTCAGTAAAGGAGAGGATCGGAGGTGGGGTATCAAGACACTGATGACTCTCCAATGCTTACTCCAACTGCCAAGCCTTCGATACGATACAACGCAATGCGATGCGATGCGATGCAATGCAGGGAAACCCTTCTCCTACCTGAGGCCATTCCCACCCTTTCTCATGTTTCCCCATTGATTGATATTCCATCACATGGGGAAATGCCACCTCGCCTGCTTGTTCTTTCTCTCATCTTCCTCTGGCCTCTTTGTAGATCTTTCTCTTCAAGCCTTGAATCACATCACATCATATCATGTGCGCTGCCTCACACATGCACAAGGTGGCATTGAAAAGTGACAACTCCCCTGCATCCACACATCAATGCAGGAACCCGACCAAGCTTGCACCAATGGGAGCAAAACTGCCATCTTAGTTCAGTGGTGTCCCTTGTCCGAAAAACGCGCTTGACGCGATATTTCTTTCTGAATCATGCTTCTTGCACCGCTCGAGACCGCCATGATATCGCAACACTGTATCAATAGTATACCTGGCACGCATTGCCCATATGCGAGACCGTTGAACGTCTTGACAACAGGCCGGTCCGCGCGTCTCCCTTGCGTGTTGGTAAAGATACCCCACGTGGAGACACAACGGTCAGTCGAAAAACGGAATGGTTCGGCTAAGGATCCTTGTTCCTTCGCACATGGACCTGCTGCTCCTACAGTAGCGACGTCGTATTGAAAAGTTGCACCAGTGCGTTCCCCCATCCTTCCAACCTTGATCCCGGCGTCGGGAATGTATGTAATGGTGTAGCTGCAGTAGAACATCGCGGGTTTTGTGTCTTCTAGATATTGTAAGGGAGGGATTCGCTCGATCAATAATCGAACGGAGTTGGCGACGATGAGTCCCGCAGATCAGCATATAGTTGTCGCCAATCGGTTCCGATGGATACCGGAGCTCGATGCTCCATGTTGACCAGTTCAAGGACATCATGTGGGTTGGCAGCCTCTGTGACTGTATCAGACAACTATACGCCCCCATTTTCCACAGTATAGCTTGCAGCAATTCAAATCTCGAGTGACACCGCAGATAAATCATGTGCCATGTAGCAAAAGGCAGGCCCGGGTTGTTTTCTTGCAGAATGTCAAGAATTGATGGCCTTAAAGATACCAGAGCTCCAGGGTAGTCATGAGCCAAGTAGTAACCGCAATCATCTCAATAATGATCTCAAGGGAGGCTAGGCTTCGAGCTGACAATCCCCAGACTCTGGGTCTTGGAGCTTTCTTATCGAGAGCTGTATATGCAGACAATGTTAGATTGATGGTGAAGGCCATTTAAGACCGGCAATTCATGCTCGCAATGATCATCGTCAACTGAATAAGCCTAAGATCCAAGTTCCTTGCCGACGGGACAAGGCCCAGGAGACCGGTTAGCCTATGAACCCAATTCGGAACTTTTTTGCCTGAAGACTCATATCACCGCCGTATTAACAGGACCTAATATCACCACCACCCGCAATGTTGTCTGGGGATGGATCCACTTGGTCGACGAGCATCGCATGCTATGCTCAATCTTGTCGTAGCATTGCCGTGCGGGGATTTCTTTGAGAGCAATTAATAAGCATTATGAGAGTCGATCATCACGGGCCTTTAGAAGCCCCATAACCTCGGGTGATAGTTCGGGTAATGGACATCCATGTCGCTAACATGAATGCCCATGTAGACATGCAGATGCAACTTCATAGTACTTGGTATAGTTTTTGTGTGTTCCAGGAGCCTTCATGACTGGTCAGCTAAGTTCATAGCATTATCGTATATTCAACATCACCTCATTATGAACTGACACCAGTTTTAACTTGCTCAGACCATCCCCAAGTGGGCTTGGCCCTTTCGTTGTAGCTTCAAAGCATCCCATCTCATTTCGGAAATTTTCAGTAGGGATCAGCACAAGAGCTCGCTGTTGAGTTAATTGACAACTAAGTTAGTCAACCTCCAACAGCCTGGCAACCTGGGTCGGATCATAGCCATGCGTCAAATGTTTTAGCTTGGGATGGACGGGGCGAATTCCGCTTTCTGCCCCTGCCCAAGTTTTCAAGTCTTTCCGATCAGTCACGCTATTGCCCGGAACTTGACGGCGTGAGTATCTGAGCCGTCGATCACAACAATATGCCGGTTAAGGTCCGCAGGCGACACGGCAGTTGATTAGACATCATTTGGGTACAATACCCGGCCCAATAAAGGTGCGACCCTCTCTGCTTTGACACAGGCTGAGTTGCAGTTGTACGGTGATTCGTGTGACGTGACTGCATCGTGAGAGATTGTTGTTTGCTCGGACACTTAACTTCATAGCGTATAGTGTGAAGCCAAGGCGTTGATCGGACTCGATATCACAGATAGAGGGCAAAGCAACCTCGCACGGGACGGAGGACAAACTGGCATCCGTGCCTCGAATGTTAATGTCTAACACGGTTCCTGTGTGAAAAGAAAAGCGCATATCCTCGCGGCAAGTGGATCTATCGTCGACAAGAAATTACAAAAGCAAATGACGGCAAGCTGAATCACAAAAATCAGATGTTCAACAGACATAAGGCGGAACCGTTTGGTCAGCCTCAACTCTTCAACCACCGTTAATTAGCGGCTCTAGGATCTCTTCCCCCGTCGTCCATGTCTTGGGAGTTGAACGGCACCAGAGGCACGGATCGCTTCCACATTATCTACAGTGGGATGCAAAAAGTATTCGCAGGTGTGCAGGTAGGTCTGATGCTTGGAAGCTTGTCATGGGTAGCTTGTTAGGTCCCTAATACCTTATATTACACCTAAATCAGGGGGAAAACCTAGTATCAAATACCCAAGCTAAGCTAAGCTACTAACTAGAGAAGCTAGGGCCTATCAACGCGACTTACACACCTGCGAATACTTTTTGCATCCCACTGTAAGAGTCGCCAAGACGACTCTGCCGTGCCCGGTTACTGGTGTCTGTCAAGCATTAGCACCGTCTAGTTGATGGTGCAAGCGTAACTGTGTAAGTACGTAGGTTGGTTTATTTTTGTCATAAGCGGCCTTAGCTCCATAGCCAGTGTCAAAGTTTTGTGCTTGAACATTAATGAGGGTTTTTTTGTTTTGTTTCTGAAAGCAGCACGGCCCTCTTCTGGCTTTGTGCTTTGTTGATACCTTTAGCTTCGAGTTGCTTCGTGTCACTCATGTAAAAATACCAGACCAAATTCGAACACTTCGTATTAAACAGGGAGTGGCATCATGGAAGCTGGAATTCGCTCCCATTATGGAATAAAGAAACTCGATTTGGTCAAAGGTGAAGCCCTTTCGCGTGGCATCTGTCCAAGTTCGATCTTGGTGACGATCCGCGACAGGACCCTAGAAAGGCAAACCTGGATATCAGATTGACGATCAAGCGCCTCCGAGTTTCAGGTACCATCATCAGATCCACCCAATGGGAGCAATTGCCGGTTTTTAGACTGGGAATCCGTGTCGTTGGTGGCGCTACAAGATAAGCTAAGTTGCCGCCAACATCGTAGAAGAGTAAACGTCAGAGGTTGTTACTCTGCCTGCGTAGGAGCCTCCATTGACATCCAATTTGGTAATTGTTTTCGAGATCAGGTATATCATATCGCCCAGTTGGTGGAACGTCAATCTGCTCTCCCCGCCCGACCCGGGCCTAGGCCTCCCGAGGACCGAGCAACAAATCGGAGCATGGCGTGGGATCTGGATTTCAGCTTCAGCCTCCAAAAGCCAGCCAGCTTGGATCCCTTTGAGATCGCTTCTGTCCGTTGAGTTTCAACGTTTCTCTTTTGAAAAGCGCAACGTTTCGTTTGCCAACAATGCCGCCACGACTGGGCATTCACTAGTGCTGGTCTCACAAGCTAGCCGGCATGGCGTTTATGGTCTTGTGCAATTGCTTTTGTTGTCTCTTCACCGGAGTATATTTCGTTGGACTATTCCTCATACGTATGTGATTTGTCGGTATCGTATAAACTCAGCAAACTGGAACGGGGCTGTGGGCCCCTTGGTGCATTAGTACGATAATTAAGAGTTCTGTCGATCGGTGTGGGAGTCAACAGCTAGCGCAAAGCTTCAGATATTGCTTGTGCTGGGAGATGATTGTTCCGCTAGCTCCATTGGTGAGCCGTAGCTAGCAAACCTTCGTACTCTCAGGAAAGTATGTATACGCGGGAGACAAACAGTTGATCTGCTAATAGCACGGTCCTTTACCAGATTATGATTAAAGCAGTCATATTGCCATTGAGGTCTTCGGCGGTCTTCGGAGAGTTGGTGACGATTTATTGGCTCCAAGACGAGAATGTAGAAGGAAGTCCTCTGAGGAATCAGGTTGTTCGGACCCCGCCAGGCTCGTTGGTAATCCCAGATCATAGGTTGTAGGCAGGGGCCTCACTCACCGTTACATTCGGGTCCAGATCTACAGCATCCCCAATCGAGGCTTTTTGCTACAAATGGACCACCTTTGCTGTTCCGGCGGTCCGGTAACTCAAGAGATTGTGGGATTTAAGACACTGCAGAGCTGCAGAGCTTGTCCCAGTTGAAAAAATCTTTCACAGCAACCTTTGGGCTTGCATACTCATAGTGAGACACGGGATATGCATAAAGATGCAACATTGTGGAACCTTGATGCAAAAGTGCATCTTATTAGAGCTAAGACGGTTCTCTATCAGACTTCGTATCAGTGGTCAATGGTTTGCGTGTCATTGTTGAGAAGCTGCGTCGAGTCTGGGAAAGCGATCACCCAAACCGGATCAAAGTACTCGTTACAAATTCGTGTCGCAAAAGTGCTCCAGCACGGAACGGCGCGGGGGCTGTTGGCCAGGCATAGATGAGCTTGCTGAAGTGACGAGGCTTGGTCGAGTGGAGACGATGTCGACCAGGTGGAATCCCTGTCCCGCGTGTGCCTTTTGTTGAAAGCAAACTTCTCTCGACAACGCCTGTTGTTGCAGTGTTACACATTCATCAACCAACAAACACTCCCAAGCAGACGTGCAAGCTGGTCGATGTGAATCAAGTTTGCTTCGGCTGGAAACAGTTGACGGCGATAACGTGATCTTAGCCTTCTGCAAGGAGATGTGCTGACATTAAGTTACATGGTTCCGAGACACTAATCCCTGGCTTCAACTCTCAGTTGTTAACACCATGGCCAACGACTTGAGACCCATACATGCAGAGAACACCTCGGGCTACGGGGGATGTGAGCGAGCGAGAGGTCCAGGTTATGGTTGTGGATTTCGTATGGATCGAGCCACCGAAATTCGAGACTGAGGAACTAAATAATCTTAAGAACCAGCAAAAAAGAAGACAAGCTCACGATAGGTTTGCTGCCCCGACAATTGCCGTTTAGTAGTGTGAGTTGCGCATCGAATCACCAGTGTTTAATCGCATAAGTTGGCGATAAAAAAAAAAAAAAAAAACCAACTATTTGCTATTATTTCGGTAGTGCCGGCATGCCAAGTCACCTACAGTTGGATAGCGTAATCATCAACAGCAGTGCCTAGAATCGATAGACCACAATAGCTATGAGCGGGCCGTTGCCAACGGGTGGATGGATAATCCATACGTAAGGGCGGAGTGTGCACAACTGTCAGAAATATATTGAAGGGACAGTGATTGTGCCGCGTCCTTTGGGAACAAAGATGTGTAAGATTCTTGTGCAATGTGCATGGCTCGCAAACCAAGACCATATTGGTAAGGTTACAGTCGGAAACGTCAGTGATTGATTAACGTTGACACGGCTGAGGCTAGAAGCAAGGCTGACTTTAGACTGTTTGCAGTATAGTGATAAGATACAACAGCGCTTGCGAATTGAAGACTTGGACGAGTGGTAAATTGTTAATTAGCACTTGATCGCGGCGCTGTTGCAATCTGCAATCCAGGTGGTATAACACGCTTGTATCGACAGGGGTAAAGCCGTCGTTGGGACCGGGGGAGCTCGCGGAAGCAAGGGTCGGAACCAGGAATCAGGGGCCATGCAACCCTCCCCTGGCCTGGCAGTTCTGGCAGTTAGCGGCAGACGGTCCCTGGCAGAAGGTTCGAAAGGGTCACTAGGAGCGCTTTAGCGTGAAGATGAGGGGCCTAATGGCTTCGAGCTGAAGCAAAGTCTCTGTTCAACCGCCGCTGGCAGAGCGAGAGAGGAGAAAACGAAGAGGGGGAAAAAAGCAAAGATAAGCCATAACTGAGAACGGAAGAGCATGGGGTGGGTGAAGTTGAAGGAGATGCCAATGATGATGAATTCCATCGGCCCGCCGAACAATGGGGAATAAGGGATCAGGGTCGGTCGATTGATGATCTGTGCTGGGCTATTGGCCACGAGAGAGAGCAACGATTTGGACCATTTGGTGTCGTATTGGATGAACCACTGGGCACGGGTCGCGGGCTGACAGTTCGCCTCTGGGATTTTTATGATGCTTCAGACAGCAAGTAATCAATTGGGTGAGCCAAGGCCATTTGCTGGAGGTGAAGCCCAATTGAGACAACAGTAATGAAAGTGAGGCTTAGTCAGGAGTCGAATGTCCGGTGCAAGCGCCTCCAGGAGGTACCTGCTCTGTCGACTCAATTGACTGGCAGATTGATGATATTACAAAGAAGTTGCTGACCATTGCGCACCTTCCATTTGTCGTGGCCTAAAATAATACCAAATTTGTAAATATTACCGGACTCGGACAATAATCTAGATGCTGACGATCCATCCATCGCCATGGACCCTGCATGGTGTCCGTTGCTGTCGATGCGATGCCATGAGATGCGATGCCATCCATCACTCAGTAAAACATCAACGCCAAACGCCACATCGTGTGGTTCGCCGTTGTCTGTGGGGGTTCCAGAGCATCCAGAGCCACCTCCGAAACGCCAGATCGAAGTTATTTCTTCTGCAATGGCGCCGCCTCAAACATATTCGATGAGGTTATCGAACGATTTCTATGAGCCTCATTAGCAATATTGAAGTCCAAGTAATGAGCAGAGCCATAGCGAGTTCAAAGCTCTAGACATTCACTAAACGAGCAATGCCACGCGGGACAGCTAGGCCTCCGAACAAGAACCCTGTTTTTTTGCTTTTATTCCAGAAAGTGATCAGCAGCTAGCGGATGACGAAAGCATGACAGAAAACCCTCATTTGAGTGCTGAGGGCAGATCGTTGACGTTGTGAGATGATGAAGCGCTTAGCTTATATTTCAGCGTCACCAAACTCCTGGGAACCATTCTGCCTCTAGAAGGACAGAAAGAAGAAAGGGGTGCAACGTCTGCCAACGCCCATCGGTTACGCCATTGATCAACCGCGAGAGCGCCATCTTGTGCCAACTTTTGCGCCAAGTGGCAGACTAATTTGGAGCCGGCTCTTGGATGAAGCAATTGGTGGCATTTAGACGCACGACGGCGTTGGCGCGGCTTCAGGGTGCAAATGACGATCCAGCGAGATGGGGAAATACGAAATTTCGAGTCACGCTGGCAGCTCGTTGTTTGTTCGCTTGATTGCTTGCTTGTGATGACACCGAGGCCAAACTCAGTTTCATATCGGGCACGCAAACAGGAATTCAATATCTGATCTAGTGAGGGTTTTACGATCTATGGACTACGTAGCGTTGAGGCGACATCGGACGCAGGTTAATCCAGCAATTGGCCCGTGTACGTTGAGCTCAAGAGGCTGCAGGTTGTCAGATGGATATTGTGCGGTTTCGGTCATCATGTCACCCATCGATGGTAGGGTCGGTCCCGGCCTGTCTTGTTTGATCTACTTGGTCCATGCTGTGCGCAAGTTCATGAGGCGGGGAGTCGGTGACAGCAATAGTTTGCGGCTGAGTGGTCTCGTGGTTGTAACGACGATGTCGTCGAAGCTCAAAAAAGGGGACCGCCCAGGTTCCACAAAAATATTGATCGAGTCTACCCGCACGGCAATTGCTGAGTCTCCATGATATGAAGCAATGGCACCGTCCCGGGTGGTTGATCCTCATGAGGCCCTGGCTAGGCGGAACCCGTGATGCCATGAGATGGTCGATGGTCATGGAGCGGCCGGACGGCAGACCAGGCCAGACCAGACCGCATCGTATCGATCAATCCATGACTCCGTTGTGGTGCTGAAGCGAGACGCAGGAGAATGCATTGGCTTGCCCATCTTGCATATCGACTGCAGTCCCAGCTCAGGAACAAGTAAGCTAGGACACGACTATTTTTTGGATCTGCGCCCTTTGCGCAACCACCTCAGCCATGAAATGGCTGCATGCCCCTTGAGAGGGATTCGAGTCCCTCGAGCTACCCGGTACTTAATATTACCAACCGGGCAATTATTGGAACATTTGACATCTCATGACAGCTGACACTACGGATATTTAACACATGAAGTGTAGGTATACTTAGCATGATTGATAGGCTTATTTGAATCCGGTGTGGTGGCTGGATAGTTATTGATCTTCATTCAATAGGCGCAAAATGCATCTCAGCAATATACGAGTATGTGATGGCTGAAAATACAGATCTCATGTGGCATCCAATCCGGGAATCCATCACCACATGGGCAAGATGAGGTTGGGCATAGTCCATGTGATAAAGTCCCTGCCACTAAGGAACCCGACAGATCAGTCATGAATGCGCTTTCTGACTCAAGAAAGCTCGTCTCAAGAAAAGGGCCGCTCCGTGATGCGGTATCCGTACGAGCGAGACGACCAAAAAGTTCAGCGCATGCAGGAGAGAGGAGAGGGAAAAGTTTAAGAGTGGAACCAAGCTGCTGGTATCTAACGCCATTTGAAAGTTTGGTACTGAGTTTATCGTATTTTTTACCTTAAAGAGAAACCGATCGGTGTGTTTTTTGAAACCGAGTTTTTTTTAGCTGCCTTGGTGCTTTGGTCGTGCATACGTAGTATTGATATGACGCCCCTAAATCTACCTATCGTAGACACATAATTGAGTGGCAGACTGCGTACCTATTCTCCCTTAATCCCTTATGATGAGTAAGACCTTGATAGTTCATGAGGAGCAAGACACAGACACACACCTGGCAATGACTCTGATGGTAGTGCGGAAGGGGTTCCATCCGCACAACACAGCCAAACCAAGCGTGTTTCTTCTGTCCACAAGAGCTTCATTTTGCTATCGGATGCTGGGTCCTTGACACCGGCTCAGAAGACTTAGCTACCCAGACAACAGGGGTTGAGCTGCCGGGAGGCCCCCTGGGAACTGGACTTGGACTCCACTGTACAGTGAAAGTCGGTTGATGAAGTGAAGTGAGGTTAGGTTACCTCTGGTTAGGTCAGGTTCCTTACCTAGGTGGGAGGGAGTTTGGGAGAGAAGAGGCCCCGCTGAGACCGGGCACAATCCCTCCCGTGGGTAACCCAGCGCCACTCTTCTCCCAAGGTGATTTTTTCTCTTTGGGAGAGCCAGCCAGCCCCCCTGGTCGTTTCATTGAGAGAACTGGGAATTGGGGGCGTGGGGTTATCTTACCCGCCTCCCCTTGCCCTGGCACACTCAACAGCCAAAGTCAACACCATGGATGGACATGGGAGAGGTATTGTAATCCACATTCACTCCGACCCGTACGCTATCTCCTCCACCCCCTGGAACCTGGGACTACCAGTTGGGACAGGCTGGGACCCCCTGGGCCGAGAGAGAGAGGTTCCACCTCACTGATCACTGACGAAAGACGTGGGTGGGTGTGGCCACCAGGAACAAGCAGAGAGAGAACGAGACCGTCAAAAAGACTACCACAAGGGTAGTCGACTAACTTAAGTTAAGGTGATAATACCACTGCATTCCCCAGACCCCGACGTTGTAGTGTTCTTGTTCTCAGTTCTTCCCTCGACCACTCGACTCTCGACTCCTAACCTTACCATTATTCATATTACTCAATCTCCTCTCTCTCTCTCTCTCTTTTGTTTCTGTCGACTGACTTGCTTGGGTTTGGTTTACGGTCTACATACATTCACATTTACGAACTGCTTGCTTCTGCTCTGGGTCACCGACATCGACAGCCTCTCAATCACAACATCTAATTCGTCATTACTTAACTAATCCGATACTGTATTTGGACCGTTGGACTCTCCGTCTTGAACGTTTCTGCTCCTCCACCTCTGTCGCTCAATCTCCAGCATCAGCATTCCATTCTCGACGAATGACCTGACTCACCTTCAGTCAGTCAGCAACGATATATCTACGACAACAACGATTAATTGCAATTGGTCGATTGGATTGGCGTGAGCAAATCGAATCATCACTCAGTGTTAGCCAAGGTAAGCAAGAAGGAAAATAGAGAAGGTGTCAGCAGCAAATTGATTGCATTTGTCTACCAACTCTGTAATATCGTTCCATTTTGTCTTTCTCCCCACAAACATGCAGGTACTGTACGTCGGCTGCAATGCACAGACAGGCTTGAGGCATACAGGCTATGCACATGGGCGGATCGTGCCGCAGTCAGGCAGGTTAGACAGGCCAGGTCAGACCAGATCAGACCAGGCCATCTGCGCTATTCAGGCGAGACGAAACACGAGTTGTTGGGTCGGGACTGGATATGATTGCTGTATGGCATTGGACGATAAGAGCATGGGAAAAGGAAAACACGGGCATGCGGCGGTTTGGGGTCTGAATTGGATGTTGGGTGTGCTTGCTTTTCTTGCTTGCTTTAGGAGGGGCTCCAACGCTGCAGGATAACGTCTTTTCACGCCCTGAAGCCCCTCTAAAATGGTCGCCGTTGCTACTGCACTGCTCCGCCTTGCAGCAGGTCCCCCCTGCGATCATGAGCATTCCTCAACAGCTCCTCATAGCCCCTCCAGCCCTCTTGACATCGTCTCCCTTCATTCCATCACTTTCCCACAAACAATCAATTCAATTGTCGTGTCCAGGTGATTTACTGACATTTCTCTTCTTTCCCAGCCAATCGAGTTTTCCTCCCTCGATTTTCTGTTGCCGTGGTCCAATTCCATCGAGTTTGATCCGAACAACATCACGACTTACACCAACTTCGATATCGAGTTTCGCTTTCCATCAGCTTCAGCTTCAGCGTCAGCCTTGACTATTATCTTGGATATCTTGATACGACTTCCGGTAGCTTGTTAAGAAGGGATAAGAAGGGTCAAAAAGAAAGAGTCGGATCATCCTTGGTTCGAGTGGTTGTGCAAACCCACCGGCTGAACCGTCCCCCGATGATCTAAACGACGACATCGATTGTCGGCGGCAATCGCACACAAGCAATGTTTAGCGACCAGCCTATGCGAGCCAGTCTCCAGGTGGCTCCCCTAACAATCGCCAAATCACGAATTGAAGCATCTGGAGATGCTTCATTGACCTCAGAGAACGACAACACAATCTACTCACAATCACAAATGACACCCCCCGCTACACCAAATGGCTCGCAGGAGGATCTCACACCTTCACCTCAGTACATCCCTCCTCAGGTCTTCCACAACTTTCTGCGAGCCTTCTATCCTTTCAACCCCAGTTATGTTATGACCGATTCGAGCGTGACATTACCTCTTAACGAGGGCGATGTTATTCTGGTGCACTCTATTCACACGAATGGTTGGGCTGATGGCACATTACTTGTCTCTGGCGCTCGAGGATGGCTACCAACCAACTACTGCGAGGCCTACGAGCCTGACGACATGTGTAATCTTCTAAAGGCTCTTTTGAACTTTTGGGATCTGCTTAGGAGTACATCCGTCAATGACAAGGAGATCTTTGGCAATCAGGAGTTCATGAAGGGTATCATTGCGGGTGTTCGATTCCTATTGGTAAGTGGTACTCAAATTGGACTCGATGATTAATTTATCTAACAATGTATAGGAACGAACAAACTGCCTTAACCGGGAGTCCATCTTTATCCAAAGGAGCGATGCCTTGCGTAAGTGCCGCAAGTCCCTTCTTTCAGAGCTTTCATCACTCGTCAAGACAGCCAAGCGGTTACAAGAGACACAACGTCTCGAGATCACTCCTATTGATGATGTGAATGATATCATCGATGAAATGATCTTAAAAGCCTTCAGAATTGTAACAAAGGGTGTTCGCTTTATGGATGTTCTCGAGGAGGATCGAAGGGCACGTGCCCCTTCAGCTGTGACTGTTATGGATACAGTGCTTGAAGAATCATACGTGCCACCTACACCACCTGCCGATCAAGCATCCTTTGACGAACAAAGCGCACACAACACAAACAACAACAGCAACAACAACAACAACGACACAGAATCTCAAGCTGCCGCCAGCGTCGCTGCTTCTGAATCGAGCGAGACCACGCAGACATCAACATCTATCTTCAACAAGCGATTATCATCGCTCAGCTCTCGCACTGGCCCAAGCTCACATAGGCTGTCGCAGGGAAGCCTTGCCCAAGCTCAAGCCCACCGCCTGTCGGCGACAATTTCCCACAGGGTGTCTCTTGCTGGCCCATCATCAGTGTCGCGAGCGCATCATCTCGTCACCGAACGCCTGAACCGCAGCCACGATACTTTCCTGTCTCACCTGGGATCTTTCATCGGACGTCTGCATCTGCAGTCTCAGTCGCGCCCCGAGCTTGCCTCAGCGATCCGCCAGTCTGCACTATCCGGTGGAGAGCTGCTCGCAGTAATCGACGGTGTCTATGACCACATCAACTCTAGCTCTGAGGCTCTTGCCCGAGCTCGATCCACAATGTTTGCCCGAATCCAAGATCTAGTCTTTTCTGCACGCGATACCCTTATTAGCGCTGCTTCAGAGGATGCCGACTTGATTATGCCCCATGACAACACAATGCTCCTGGCATCCGCTACGGGGTGCGTAAGGGCCGCAGGAGATTGCGTTGCCAAGGCAAAATCCGCTATCGAGCGCATTGGCGATTTTGAATTCGAACTCGAGACTAGCAGCCTTGGAATTGATTTAAGTATCCTAGATATCGATGTCGAAGAGCGGGCCAGGACTCCATCGGCCGTTTCAGAACCAAACGACAATGTTAGTGTCGCTGGCTCCAACCGAACATCCAACTCCTCTCATGGCCATGCTCGCCGCCTTACTGTTGTGGCAATTGACAAGCCTCTGCCTGAAGTTCCCCAAGTCAACACCCCCACCGACGAACAGACCATCCACCCTTCGCCTGGCTCTTCTCGACGCTCATCAGTTGCTGATCTCTCCAGCGTTGCATCCTCAATCACCTCTCTACGACCTTCTCTCCCTCCCCTCCCCAAGCTGTCCACTACTATCCTGGACAGTGAGGATTTCAGCCCCGTTGACAACCATGACAACGACTTCAACTCATCTTCCCGCTTCGACAGTATGGTTGCATCCAGTGCTGGCAGCAGTGCCACTTACCTCAGCCGTGACTCCGAGGTCAGCGTTGTTTCGCAATCGTCAACTCGAGCTACCACTCCTGAGCAGACTCAGGCCCCTCAGAAGCAGCCTTCGATGTCCAACTTGAGCAACGCTGGAAGCAACTCGCAGATGGAGGAAGTTGATGTTGAGTCGAGACTCATGGAGAAGACCTTTGCTCACGAACTCATGTTCAACAAGGAGGGCCAGGTCACTGGCGGTTCCCTCCCTGCTCTTGTTGAGCGTCTCACTACTCACGAATCCACCCCCGATGCCATGTTTGTCTCTACCTTCTACCTCACCTTCCGCCTCTTCTGCACACCAGTCCGACTTGCCGAAGCGCTTATTGAGCGATATGACTACGTTAATGACTCCCCTCATGTGGCTGGACCAGTTCGATTGAGAGTATACAATGCTTTCAAGGGCTGGCTTGAGTCCCACTGGAGGGATGAGACCGATCGCGAAGCTCTCGACTTGATCATGCCCTTTGCTGAGCACAAGCTGTCTTCCTCTTTGCCTTCCGCTGGTCGACGTCTGCTTGAGCTTGCTCAGCGTGTCTCTGGCGAGGGTTCTCTGGTGCCCCGACTTGTGTCTTCTATGGGCAAGACCAGCACCTCAATTGCCCAATACGTGCCAGCTGAGGCTCCTTTGCCTATCCCCGCTATCACCAAGGGTCAGCTGAGCCTCCTTGCCGCTTTCAAGATGGGTGCCGCTCAGCCAAGCATTCTTGATTTTGACCCTCTTGAGTTGGCTCGTCAATTGACCATCAAGCAAATGAACATCTTCTCCTCCATCCTCCCCGAGGAGCTTCTCGCTTCTCAGTGGATGAAGAATGGTGGCGTTGCCGCTCCTAACGTCAAGGCCATGTCCTCTCTTTCCACCGATCTCTCCAACCTTGTGGCCGAGACTATTCTCCAGCAGCAGGAGGTCAAGAAGCGTGCTCAAGTCATCAAACAATGGATCAAAATTGCCCACCAGCTCCTTGAGCTTCACAACTACGACGGCCTTATGGCCATCATCTGTAGCCTCAACAGCAGCACTATCAGCCGTCTCCGAAAGACTTGGGATGCCATCTCCACGAAGCGCAAGGACATGCTCCAAACCCTTCAGGATTTGGTTGAGCCCTCTCAGAACAACAAGGTCCTGCGAACTAGACTTCACGACCATGTCCCTCCTTGCCTGCCTTTCCTCGGCATGTACTTGACCGACTTGACATTTGTCGACATTGGCAACCCTGCCACCAAACAGATGTGCATCGGCCCCGAGTCCGAAGAAGATGGCGCTGGTGGTATCACCGTTGTCAACTTTGACAAGCACACTCGCACTGCCAAGATCATCGGAGAGCTCCAGCGATTCCAGATCCCCTACCGGCTGACGGAAGTCCCTGATATGCAGGATTGGATGACTTCTCAGATCAACCATCTCCGTGATGGCGAGGAGGGCAATGTCCAAGTCACCTACTACCGCAAGAGCCTCCTCCTTGAGCCTCGCGAGACTGCCAGCCGACCTGCAGTCGAGTCGTCAGCTGCCTCCATCGTCGGTGTTGGAGGTAGCCGTGCCGACCTATTCAGCTGGATCTCCCGCGACCGAGGCACCTCAACACCCACTCCCGCCCAAATATAAGATTGTTCTTATCGACTCAGTTCCTCGGACTGAACAGCAATTTACCTTCACCATTAGCACACGCACATATTACCTCTCACCAGTAACTACTTCATCTTTGATACCCCTCAATTTTTTTTTGAACTTTGATCAGCAGATGGGAAACATCGTCATGTTCCTTATGACCTCTATATCCATCAGCACAACGGCGTTATCTACATTTGGGTCTGAAATTTATGTTTTACGGTTTTCAACTTCGGTTCCCATGGGTGGAACTTATTCAAGGATCTTATCACGAAGCGTGAGTACTGGGTCCTTTGGGGCCGAATCCTTTGACCCCCAGCTTTCAGGGTACAGCTCATCGCACTCTTACATTCAACTTCTTACCTTCTTTCTCTTTCTTCCTGGTTTTTGCATCCCTGTATGATCTCTTCTGGCGAAGACGGGCAGGGCACGGAAAATAAAACAAAAAACCTCAGGGCACGGGTGCATTCGAAAACGGCTTGCAACGACGGTGTTGCCTGGTTTTATATTTTTTTTGGGTCCTTTTAATGTATTCTCAACGCCGACCGAGTGTATCTGATTCTTACTGTATGAAAAAGACGGCATGACTGTCATTTATGTTTGGTCTTCATCATTGAACTTCTGGGAAAGGAGTCTGGTGAAACAGGACAGGACGGGAAACGAGAAGGAAAAGAAAGACAAAATGGATGTATTCTGCAATAGAATAAGAAGAACAAAAGAAGAATTAGGATCTATTGTCCTTGAAAATTGGTTCATTTGCAATTTTGATTCAACTCAAATGTCTTTGTATTTCGTGACCTGACTACCTATGTGTGGGTGCCCACTCCTGTGCTACGTAGTATGTATATTCGTGTCTAAGTGACACTAACAGAAGATAGATACATGGTTAGTACAAAGCATTCAGCTTATGCTACTGTGGCCAACATTGTCGAATGAAAGTGAAGATGGAAATTCGCCAATGGCATTATATATACTTCTAAATAGAATCGTAAACTTCATTACAAGTTCCTCAATGTGATGCAATAAATCGTCAAAAGCCAATGCTAACCCTAGGTATCATGACCCATCCGCCGACCCAATGCATACATGATCAACGCCGATATATAATTAAAATATTAAGTATTCTTATAAATATCATTTCCCTTTCTCTACGCCTTCGTGACTGTGGTCTTCTTATCTGTAGGCGCGACAATAACGTCCTCGATCTTCTCATCGCTGAACTTGAGATCTTCCTCAACGGAGATAGAGTCCTGGATCTTCATGAAGATGACAGGTGCGGCGATGACGAGTGAGGCACCGAGGCAGCCCCATGTTGCGGCGAAGATGGTGTCGAATGGCTTGCCGATACCGTCGAGACGCCAGAAGATGGCAGCGCCGGCAGATTGGATACCTTTGTAGAAACCTACATTACTGAGTTAGCAATCTGATGTAGGGTTTATATAAGAGGAAGAGAGCTTACCAGCAAAGTTGGCTGTCTTGCGGCCTGAGTTAGAGAGTGCGCCCATGTACCAGTAGATGCAGGTCTGCCAAGCAGCATCGAAGAAGCCGTAGAAGAAGTAGAGGAACATAGGAGCAAGGAACTTCTTGGCACCATCGTCCCAATCAATCTTGTCATCCTCGTTGGCAGGGTTCATAGCAATCTCGCGAGGTCGCTGGTCCTTCTGCCAAGCGTAGCCACCGCCCCAGATAGCAAAAGTCAAAACGAAGAGGACGACCAGAGAGATCTTTGCACGGACGCTACGACGAACGCTAGAGATATCCAGAGCATATCCAACAATCAGGGCGCCAAAGATCTGAGCAAGCCAGTAGAGCAAGTTGTTAAGAGCGCGAGTGCGAACGTTGAACTGGGCGAGATTCATGTTGACGTTTTGGTAGGTGTAGAAGATGTTTGAGGAGAAGAACATGGGAAAGAGAAGGACGACCCAGGGGGCGGCGGAGAGCGTCTCCCACAGGCCCTTGATCTCAGTGCTCCAAGAGGGGTTCTTCATGACGATGACCTTGGTGTTGTCCTCGCGAACGATCTTATCAGCGTCGCAGATCATGAGGGCGAGGATGGCGCCGATAGCCATGAGAGCGATGAAAGCGGCATATGTACCATCGGACACGGGGCCTGCTTTCTTGTTGATGTTTTGAGCGAGGGGGATCTGGGTGTGTTAGTAAAAGTGAGTTCGAGTAAAGAATAGAGGAAAACCTACGAGAGAACCGATGACAGCACCCATGTTGAAGATGACCCAGAACCAAGAGATATATCGTCCCTTGCTCTGCTCAGGAGGATAAGACATCATGATTGAGCCCTGAGCAGCCCACAAGAGTCCAGCGCAAAGACCTAGCAGAGCACCAGCAAAGACGACAAAGGGCATGTTCTGAGTATGGGTAAAACACAAGAAGGACGCAGCATAGACGCAATAGCCCAAACCTCCAATAGACAGAGTCAGACGTAGTCCAAGCCTATTAGCAAAAGTACCAGCAAAGAAACCAATGACGGCAAAAGTGCTGTAGAGCGCAGTGTTGGCATGGTCCTGAGCTTCATTGGAAACTTGGCCGCCTCCTCCGAGACCAGTCAGGGCGTTGAACATGCCGGGGCACAAGAAACAGACGATGGAGACCATGAAGAGTTGGACCTTGGGCGAGGCGTACCAGAGGTCGACGCCGCCGATGCGAAAGGTCTTGTACATCCATCCTTTGGGACGGAAACCAGGCGCATCTGAGGTTTCTGAGTCCGCATGAGCGATGTGGTTTTCCTTTTCGTGAGTAGACATTGTGGGCAATTGAGGTGGTTAAATCAAGGGTCAATGCCCTGTATAAGACAATTGATATGCGCCTCTAAGCAATTGAAGTCTGAATGAACAGAAAAGCAAAAAAATTATCGGATATCGCAGGATTAAAGTAGTCGCGAGAAGAATGGAGAGATTCAGGCACGCGACGGACTTTATCGCCTGGGACCCCAAAAATAAAACACCCCTGTCTTTTGATAGTTGCAGTACCTATCTATCACGAGAGGGTGAAGAAAATGGATTGTCAGGGGTCTCGTGAAGTGAGTGGTGTGGAGGTGGAAGGGGAAGGGGGAGAGATGGGATGGATGGATGGACGCTGGGGAATTCTGAGGGTGGTGCGGGTTAGTTACAGGGGGGTTATCTAGGCAATGCAACAATGGCCAGCTCAGCTTACAGTGAGTGGCGTACTATCAACGGATCAGCCGAGGCTGGAACAGTATTTGAGAGGATCTCGTCAGATATTGATAAGAACAAATTGAATATAATAATCTCAATGTCAAGAGTTGAGGCTCTGCAATACAAAGGACAATCCCGTAACTCGGAGATTTATCTGCTTTCAGCTGCTGACTCAAGAACGAGGCTCAACTTGACCAACTCAACACCGAGACAATTCCCAAAGCATTGACGGTATTCCCCAGATTCACACAAACCGAAAAGCATCGCCTCCATGGGGTAACATTTCTCAAAGATGAGAGGCTGCCCAGACTGTAGTGGCGTACCCTAACGGTAACGTTCGTGGAGGAGACAGATCCCCATTGGTAACGTTCTCCCAAACTTAGCTTCTCAAGGGATGATTGTGGATTCTGCTACCAAGTCTAGATGCCAAGATGAGACTGACTGGGTTTATTGAGGTCATAGATTACATTCATCTTCAACTTAAACTTCATGATCACCTTCTTGGCAAAAGTGACATGAAAATGGATTGTATTGTATTGTAGAACAGAAGGTTGCTTTTCTGATGCCACTTCTAGACAAGCCGTTTGCATTTTTAGCCGTCCCCAAAACTAAACCCCAGATCGATTTAGGGCGTTCCAGGGGAAAGGCCCGACTGTGAAGCTCCTTGATTGGCTGAGCCTCAGTCAGGAAACCAGTTCAACGGTTCACCAATAACCAATCTTTCCTCCCTCTGCAAGTCATCACACCCAGCCTATACATAGACTCTTGCTGATACGAAGTTGCAGGCTTCATTACGAAAATTGCCATCTTGCCATTTTGTCTCTGAATTTCTTACATCTTGCATTTGCCCCGTAATTCCTTCTTCTTCGTAACATCCGATATCACCACGATAACTCCAAGCTCTCTCCGAGCCAAGCTCAGACCAGGCACGAGGTCTCCAGTCCCATTAATTTATACCCGCATGTAACGTTTCGCTCAACGGGGGATACTACGATAGTATATCGAATGGTCCCACGGCCGTTCTGCCCGTTTGATACTCGTGAGTTGACTACGTTTCACTTTTAGCCGCAATTCAGTTGTTATGGTTACTCAATCAGGGGCTGTTCCTTTATAAACCGAGATAAAGCGGCCGCTTCTTTAACCATCGCAACCCGCTGGTTATCTGTTTGTGGGTTGTAGATGGAGTCTTGCTGCTGCATGTTACGTTGTTGGGATAACAACTGTCATTGATTTGGTTGCTACTCTGTTTAAAGAGCCTGCATGAAAGCATCGTCCCAACAGCATGGGTGATCGACAACCCATGTCCCAATATCGCGACAATTAATTTGTGTCGCTTATAATGCCTTTCTTCTTGTTGGCTTCCGTTGCCTGCATTCGCCTATAAAATACAACTTCTCTTGTCGGTGTTTCTTTTCAGTATATTGAATACAATAGCGGTACTATCGTCCTGACATGGCAGGTACTGGAACAATGATAGCTGGACTATGTATGATGAGTTGCAAGACTCTCATTGACTGCTCACACAACAGATCATGAACTCTATTGCGTAGTCGGCATCGTATCTGTCAGCGAAACTGATGATTATTTACCCAAGACCATCAATAGAACCAACCGGCGAGCCTCTTCCTTGAAAGACAATTATATGCTATTACATGACAAGTTGTAAGAATTATAAACCCTGATGGCCTGCTTCTTTGGAATCTATCATGAAAGTTGCTGCATTCTTAGATCCACGTGATACTGCATATGCACTCTTGGATAGCACTGCAGGTTGAACGAGTCTATGCTGCACAGAAGAGGTATTGCTCATAAATTCCTAAACCATAATGGTATCTTTGTAATGCCATTATTTGTCATGATTGGCATGATATTTGTCTTTGTTGAGTTCTATTCATCAACATCACGTGAGCCCTGACAAATTCTCAGTCCCTGATTGGCCAACGGTCTCCGGCAGCAATCGCCTTTTAACACCGAGGATCCGGCTTTGAAATCATAGGCCTCCACTATCCATCCACTAAACCTTGCCTTTGCCTCTGCCTTCGCATCTTCAACCTCAACCTCTCAACCAACATCACATATCCTATGCACCGACCATGTTCGCCTCAAGATCGGTAACAAGGCTCGTCCTACGACGAGGATGCAATTCCCTCCCTTTGAGGCAATTCTCAACATCCAGACCTCTCGCCGTCGCATACCATTCATACACTCTTCCCACCCATACTTCCACACCTCCAAGAAACGACGACGTTCCCGAAACATCAATCGCACAACCTGATCCTCTTCCTAAAGTCCACGAGACACGACCACCTCCTCAGCAACCTCAACACCCTCAACCGCCAAAGCAACAAGAAGCTACAACAACACAAAATGCTGATCCCGCCACATCGACTTCCTCGGCACCAGCCCCGAAGCCAAACGAAGCAGAGGCCCAGAAACCAAAGGCCGCCAGACCGCGACCTAAGCTACGACCCCGAAAGGCCGCTATGAAGCTAACACCCTCAGCGGTGGAGCAATTAAGAGAACTGCTTGACCAGCCTGAGCCTAAGCTCATCAAGGTCGGCGTACGGAACCGAGGATGCAGTGGCTTGGCGTACCACCTCGAATATGTTGAGAAGCCCGGCGCTTTTGATGAGACGGTTGAACAGGATGGTGTCAAGGTTTTGATTGATAGCAAGGCCCTTTTCAGTATTATTGGAAGTGAGATGGATTATGTCGAGGACAAGCTCAACCAGCGCTTTGTGTTCAAGAACCCGAATATCAGTAAGTCACCACAATAGCCACTGCAGACGATCATTATATTAACAAACTACTTTTAGAGGAGGAATGCGGCTGCGGAGAATCCTTCATGGTTTAAGATGAAACTTAGCACCTCGTCATCGCATCAACATACTGCGAAACAAACAACCACCACTTACGAGACGACGTCATTCATGCTTGGAAACGACATGAGCCTGAGAGAAGCATGCCCGTTATCTCGATACTTGGAACAGGACAGTCCTGTAGACTAATGACCAAAGTCATGTCCAAGGACGTCCAATCCACAACATTTATAGAGGCAGTACGAGTTGCGTCTTATAAAAAAAATGAAAACAGGGCCGGCGGGAGCCAGGACCTCAGATCAGCATAATCATCGGCGTTGGGTTAGATTGGAGACAGAACCTCCGTCTGTTTGAGAAAATACCTTATATATACCATTGCACAGCTTTTTGGTACAGAACTGATGAGACATATGGACTGATATGACCATAGCTAAGGGGCTGCATATATATGACAAATCACATTAAAGTAAATAAGAATCTTGACTACATATTTATCATCGCAGAATCTTCTCGTAAATGAGGGCTGTAGTGACCATCTGTATGAATGAGAAGAGACGCTGGCTTGTATACGCTGACTTGTATCAAAATGAGATGAGTGAAAATAATGATTCAACGCAAGAGCCTCAGAAGGAGTATTGCATGTTTTCTCGTGCACAACCGACGACATTCATCCCTTTTTCCCTACTGTTTTTCGATCTGTCTCTTGCCATTTGTAATCGCTGTATAGGTACCACGGCGTGTGACTGAGGCAAATCACATGACTACGCGATATGTGTTGCTCTAGATGTTGGCGTCGACCACGCCCTTTGACGTGACCCATCTCAGAAGACTATGATTATAAAGCGCGTAACTCTTCCATGTTCATGTTCTTCACGCGACTCACATCAACATTAAACTCATAAAAAAGACAGAACCTATCTCCTGGCAACCTTCCAATATTTCGCTCAAGATACTTGTTCTTTTCCCACACCTATTGAGACGTATAGCCATGGCACCTATCACCAAAGGCAGAGGCAAGAGACCTCCTGAAGAGCCCCAAGAAGATCGCAAAGTCAAAGTCTCCAAGACAAATAAAAAATCCTCACCTACCACAGACTACACCGCAATAATGGCCCATGAACTTGCACTCATCGAGGCATCGACCCGTACACCCTTCGAGAAGAGAGTATGGACACTACTATGCCAAATCCCAGAGGGCAGCTTCTCAACATACGGTATCATGGCCGCACATCTAAAGTCTTCCCCGCGAGCGGTTGGCAATGCGCTACGACGGAATCCATTTGCACCAGAAGTGCCGTGTCATCGCGTGGTTGCTACTGGAGGTAAACTGGGCGGGTTCAAGGGGAAGTGGCCAAAGGATGGCGAGGGAATCACTCTTGATGAGAAGAGGAGGTTATTGAAAGGTGAGGGAGTGAGATGGGATGAGAATGGGAGGGTCATTGGGACACCGTTTGGAGGGTTTACAGATTCAGTGTAATGCTTTGTATGGATGTTGAATATCATGAATATTGACTACCTAGGTACCTATTCGAGTCGTGATCCTATCACAGGACATTGTTCTCCATGTGGTGTGGGGGGAATACGGTCAACGACGTGCCTATTGTAGCCGAAACCCGGAGAGGTCAAGGCCAGACAAGGAATTTTATTTGTGCCTCACCTTGGAATTACAAGACCTATGCTCAACGGATTTGCATGGCCGAATTTAATAGCTCGGTAGTCTTGTGCCGTGCTGGAATAGGCTTGGCGGTTAGTAAAAAAGTGGATTTGGATCAATCTTCAAAAGCCCTGAGACGGCAGATGCTGGATCATGGTCACCGAACAAGGTCAGTTTTGGATCGAGAACAGCTGTTGAGTGCCATGGATGTCATGTCATGTCGTGTCATATGAGACCGGAGAAGCAGTATATTTTATAGCATCACCGAGGAGCACAATATTCATTGGAAAAGGACTTATTTCAACAGCAAGTTACAATACTCAAACCAGTTAAAATACTTTGTGAAATCATAAAAACACCAGAATATCAAGTATTTAGTTTATCGCCATTCTCCTTGGTGAATGGGTTTTCCGTCCTCTCAACTGCACTGTAGGTCGGTAGGTAGGTATTCTTAGTCCACTGAAAGTTAGCCCGACAAATCCCGTGCCCAAAATAGTGGATCAAACCGTAGAGCAGAGCACAAGCCTGGGTTAGTGGGTGGCCTGTCCTGCGCTCCTGATTGATTGATCTAGCTTCGTGGATTGGTTTTCCTCGTCATCCGAAAACCTCTTTTTCTACTGTCCCTTCTACTATCTCCTCCCTTTATTCTCTCCCATCTCCCCTCAATCTCCATATTCAATCCCCTCACTTCTCTCCTCTCCTCCTACCACAGTCACAATGTTCAAGCTCGGCCGTAGTCGTGCTGTGGCTTCGGCCCTCAACGCCTCAAAGGTACGGTACTTGCAATTCCATGCTTCCCAAAAGCTTGTTGATCCGCCTACCGTGTATAAACCGTTGCTAACTCTACCGTCTTATAGCTCCAGTTTGCTGCCCCTGCCGCTCGATTCCCTGGCGTTCAACAACGACGAGCTCTGAGCATCCACGAGTACCTCTCTGCCGACCTCCTCCGACAGGTAAGGTTTTATCTACTCAAGAGCCCCTTTGACGATCGTCGATACTGCGGATAAAAACAATGGGACCACTCTTATCACTCTCAGGATCATATCATGGGTTGCTAACCACACATCACTTCTACAGTACGGCATTGGTGTTCCCAAGGGTTCCGTCGCAAAGTCCGCCAAGGAGGCCAAGGAGATCGCTGAGAAGATTGGCAACGATGATATGGTTATCAAAGCCCAGGTCCTTGCCGGTGGCCGAGGAAAGGGTACCTTCGACAACGGTCTCAAGGGCGGTGTCCGTGTCATCTACTCCCCCCACGAGGCTGAGATGTTCGCCGAGCAAATGATCGGCCACAACCTCATCACCAAGCAGACGGGTGCTGGCGGCCGTCTCTGCAACGCTGTCTACATTTGCGAGCGCAAGTTTGCTCGCCGTGAGTTCTACCTCGCTATCCTTATGGACCGCCAGAACCAGTGCCCCGTCATTGTCTCCTCTTCTCAGGGTGGTATGGACATTGAGACCGTCGCCAAGGAGACACCCGACGCTATCAACACCAACTACGTTGACATCAATGTTGGTGTGACCGACGAGATGGCCCGCGAGATTGCCACCAAGCTCGGATTCAGTGAGCAGTGCATCGAGGAGGCCAAGGACACCATCCAGAAGCTCTACAAGATCTTCTGCGAGAAGGACTCTACCCAGATTGAGATCAACCCTCTTTCTGAGACCTCTGACCACCAGGTTCTCTGCATGGACGCCAAGTTCGGTTTCGACGACAACGCGGACTTCCGACAGAAGGAGGTCTTTGAGTGGCGCGACACCACTCAGGAGGACCCCGATGAGGTCCGTGCTGCCGAGTCCAACCTCAACTTCATTAAGCTTGACGGTGATATCGGCTGCCTTGTCAACGGTGCCGGTCTTGCCATGGCCACCATGGACATCATCAAGCTGAACGGAGGCCAGCCCGCTAACTTCCTTGACGTTGGTGGTGGTGCCACTCCCGCCGCTATCAAGGAGGCCTTCGAGCTCATCACCAGTGACGCCAAGGTCACCGCTATCTTCGTCAACATCTTCGGTGGTATCGTTCGATGTGACGCTATCGCCACTGGTCTTATCAAGACCGTCGAGAGCTTGAACCTCAAGATCCCCATCATTGCCCGTCTCCAGGGTACCAACGTTGAGAAGGCTCACCAGCTCATCAACGACTCCGGCCTTAAGATCTTCTCCATCGATGACCTACAAACCGCCGCCGAGAAGTCCGTCCAGCTGTCCAAGGTCGTCAAGCTGGGTAAGTTACCTTTTGCCTTAAATTTTGTTCTGTTCTGATTGCTAACCCTTGAATAGCCCGTGATATCGATGTCGGCGTTGAGTTCACCCTCGGCATCTAAACAACGCAGCTGCAATGCTGTGAGATGAGCAGTAGTGAGGATATGATATAATAACAACGTGTGAGACTGAGCTCCAAGAGGCTGCGGTTCCAACCAAACCGAGAGTAGATCAAACACTCACGAAGGAGTGGGAGATATAGGTGGATATTCCTGTTTTTAATTTAGCATGCATCGACCAGTCTTGGAGCTCGCTGCTTCGCAAGACATATGGTTTCGATGCTCTCGAATATGTCCGATTGGTTCGATAGAAGGACGGATGACTCAAACAAAGGATGGACGGGCGATATGGTCTCCAACAAGATGATTTTTCGCATATCCGCGCCCTGCAAACTGCATTCATGTTTCTGATGCCGTCATGTGCTTTGCCTGTGTTGATTTGCTGAGTGTAAAGTGGTTGGTTGATATGTCGAATCTCGTGAGGTGAATGACGGATCAGTGAGGCTCGCGAGACGGAAAATATGTATTGGCTTCAACCTCCATGGTTGATAATAAGTAAATACTTGACTTCTGTACAGCCAACTTTGACTGCCGTCAAGAGCATCTTTCTCGATGTGGTGAGTCCAAGTGTGTTAGAAGAGTCATAAGATGAGCTGTTTATATATATGAGACTATGTATATGAGAACGATTCGATGTTTCGGTCCAGATTCGGCTAATAAATCTCTCGGATGTAAGGGCCCGATTTCATGCATCGTCTGAGAGCCGCATTCTTAGCTCATAGTGGGATGTCATGATCTGTCTTCACGAATACGTGTACAGCAAGTCAAGAGAGGGGTTTGGCACTGCAATGAGTAGGGCCGATAAATCCTCTAAGTTGAAATTAGCAGATAAAGAGGATCTCCTCCAGGAATAGAAAGTATCGTGGATGTGAAGTTGAAGGCCACACACCATGGGCTGGCTGCCTTAGTCTTGGCGATCTCTTGACTCGCCTCACAACCTAAAGTTCAGCCTCAACCTCGACGTCACTCCTTTCGTAGGTACTGTAGCTTTCTCTTTTCTCTTTCCTCACCTCTGGCATATCCACGTAACATCATTATAAACAAATACCTTGTTTATGTATGACTCCGTCATGAATAAAAAACAACAACAAAAATACAAACCCTGCCTCAAAATAACCAAATTTTCTCAACTCTCAACTTATCCTCGGTTATCCCCCTTGCCAGAGACCCACGTCGAACCCGAAAAAAAAAAAAAAAAACGATGCAAAAAAATCTCCTGACGTTTGGGTAGATAAGACATCGGGCTGAGCCGCAAACCTTGAGCCAATAGGTTCTCATTCCGATAGCTTCGAGGCGGGAATTGCGTCGTTTCATTTCCAGATCCACATCCGCTGCGGAAGAGCCGCATGCACGTTAAGTGATAGAGAGAGGCGATAGGGGGACATGGGGGACATGGGGGTGTTGATTGTGTGAAGCAAAGCAGGTTTGGTTAGCGAATGCCGACGCAAGACCGACCGACGTTATCTGAGATGAATCTGCAGATGTTTGAGATGATAGGGAATATGTGATGAGGCTGAAATGTGGTGAGAGATGATGGTATGTTGGGTGATTTAAGAAAGAGTAGTTTCGAGAAGATAACTTATATTGCAGGCTATGGGCGCGTAAGTCAACCGCCTAGTGTATTTAGAGTTGGGGAGACCAGTCTTCAAGTAGTGGCTATAA
>JAADJG010000733.1:0-31857 GCA_012932025.1 Fusarium austroafricanum | reverse complement strand
CCCTCCTCCACCTCATTCCCTACCTGGTCTGTCTGGCCTTTTTTTTCTCTCCCTCCCTGGCGCCTCTTTGCTCATTTGAGCATTATTACCTTGCATTATTTCCAACCTACTGGATCGAATTGGACTGGACTGGACCAGCCTCTACTGCAGCTACAGGCGACATTCAACAGCCTACCGTACCTGACCTACAGCTAATCAACCTCAATTACATTACCTTACTTGTCGGCCTGAGGCTCACCTCACACATCCCCCTGTGTCCTGGTCCCTGATCTTTTGGAAGTCAACCTGAACAACATCGAAATTCATTCCTCTCTCCCTCCTTTGATTCCTTCTTCCCTCCACATTGTGCCGTCCTCTCCTCGACGCCTACTTTTGTCTCTTCTTCTTCTCCGACTTGTCTAGTCTCGTCTCCCCTCCTCACTGTCCGAGCCTCTCCTTGACTACTCCTTGGCAGATGCAGTGTCGTCCCTCTTCCTTCTCTTGACTTGAGACTACGCTTTTCGGATTCGTCGACACTCGTTTCGGCCATATTGCTTTACTAATACTTTGATCTGCTCGCATTCCCCTGGATACCATCCTAAGCTTTGCAAAGCCACGCACTCTCGTGCTTTACGTTTCTCGTTCGACATTTCGATACACTCGCTCTTGCACCCGATTACCGTTATTTTGCATCTTCGGCCTTGTTAAACCCTTTCGTCGGTTTCGATTCGGCCGAAAGTCATTCAAATTCGATCACCAATATATACTAAACGGTCGCTTCCTGGAACGACCTTTTTTATTTTACTGAGCTGTTTCGTCTTATTCTCCTTTGAATAGGTCAACCCGCTTATAATACTCGATTACATCGACTTTATTCTGCATAACTAGTTGCTTTAGCATTGTTATCCGGCTGTCCTTGCCTTGTTGAATTTGTTCTCGAGATTTTGAACGGATTGTCTCCCGGAGACACCAGCTCTGCCGTACAGTCAGTGAACTCGAGACTCGGCCCTCTGAAGTTGCTCAGTCGGACCATTTTCTCAGCTTCACATCTCTCTTCGTGCCTCACTCAGGCACGTCCAATTTTTCAAAACGGCTGTACTGTCGCACGTCGGGCGGGACTCGCTCGTCCCCCCTCATCTGCTCGGTATGCAAGACCTTAATGGAGCCGTTGGCCAGGGTGCCCCTAACGGCCCTGCCAACCGCTTCGGACACGCCTCCAAACCTTCCAACAGTGATACTGGTTTCTCTCACGGTGCCTTCAACTCCAACATCTCGGGCTTCGCCGATCGACACCCTCGCCGGGGCAACATCCCCTCGATCAACACTCAGCCCCAGCCTATGGCCCAGCAGGCTTCCAACAATGGAGCGGACATGGCTACCCCGGGCACTGCATTTGACATGCAATTCACCCCTCTTTTGCCTTCTCAGCTGCTCCTCGGCAGCCCTTTCCAGCCTGGCACACCAGCTGCCTTTGCCAGCCCTCAATTTCAGAGCCTCCCCGGATTTCAGCAACAGCAGGGAAACAATCAGCAGCAAAACGGTATCTCTAGCCCTGTGCAGCAGACTATTTCTCCTCAGTCATACCAGGGAATAGTCTCTCCTTCCACTTATGGGGCTCCTCAATTCTACCCTCCCCAGTCCCCTACTGGTGGGTTTGGTATGCAGGCACCTCTGCCTCCCACCTCGCCTGTCTCGATGGGATCCGGTGTTGTTACAGGAACTAGCCGAACGGTTTACCTTGGTAACATTCCTCCGGACACTGTGGCTGAGGAGATTCTTGGTCATGTTCGGAGTGGTCAAATTGAGTCAGTCCGTCTGCTGCCCGACAAGAACTGTGCTTTCATCTCGTTCCTCGACGCTAGCTCGGCCACTCACTTCCACTCTGATGCCATCTTGAAAAAGCTCTGCATCAAGGGCCAGGACATCAAGATTGGTTGGGGCAAGCCTTCCCAGGTTCCTACCTCCGTTGCTTTGGCTGTCCAGCAATCTGGAGCATCACGAAATGTTTACCTGGGCAATCTGCCTGAAGAGGTGACCGAGGAGGAACTGCGCGAGGATCTTGGTAAGTTCGGTGCCATTGACACAATCAAGATCGTTCGTGAGAAGAACATTGCGTTTGTTCACTACCTCTCTATTGCCAACGCCATTAAAGCTGTGTCTCAGCTTCCTCAAGAGCCTAAGTGGCAGGCTCCTCGCCGTGTATACTACGGCAAGGATCGCTGCGCTTATGTTTCCAAGACTCAGCAACAAAATGCTGCTCAGTACCTGGGTATCGCCCCTGGTTACGCCCACATGCTCACAGGTGCCGACCGCGATCTAATCTCGAATGCTCTGGCCCAACAATCTGTTGCTGCTGCTGCTGTCGCCACGACTGCTGGAGGTATCAACAACCTCGGTAACCGAACCATCTACCTGGGCAACATTCACCCCGAGACGACCATTGAGGAGATATGTAATGTGGTTCGCGGTGGGCTTCTTCACCACATCCGTTATATTCCCGACAAGCACATCTGCTTCGTTACCTTCATCGACCCCACCGCTGCTGCTTCATTCTACGCCCTGAGTAATATTCAGGGTCTCATGATCCACAACCGACGCCTCAAGATTGGTTGGGGCAAGCACTCGGGAGCTCTTCCTCCTGCCATTGCTCTGGCTGTCAGCGGAGGTGCTTCCCGAAATGTTTACATCGGTAACCTCGACGAGACCTGGACTGAGGAGCGTCTCCGGCAGGACTTCTCTGAGTATGGTGAAATTGAGCTTGTCAACACTTTGCGCGAAAAGAGCTGTGCTTTTGTCAATTTTACCAACATTGCTAACGCCATCAAGGCGATTGAGGCCATCCGAGGCCGAGACGACTACAGGAAGTTCAAGGTCAACTTTGGCAAGGATCGTTGCGGTAACCCTCCTCGTCAAATGCAGCAGTCTCAGTCTCCTCGTGGCGATGGTGTGTCTTCTCCTCCACCTAACGGATCCCAAAACAGTGGCTCTCCCACCAACGGCAACACACCTCAGCAGTCCGCTGCTCTCTTCAATGCCAACAGCAACCCTTTGACAATGTATTTGAACCAGGTCTCTCACCAAGCTCAGCAACAGCAACAACATCAGCAGCAGCAGATCGCTGCTCAGCAGAATGCCTTGTTTGGTACCGCGCAACCCTCTCCCAGCGATCTTGATCTCGCCATGTCCCAGCAAGTGCCTGTTTCCGGCCACGGCCAGTCAGCGAGTATCTCTAATGGCTACCCGGCCAACAGCGCAGCACCTGGCGCTACCACTATTGGTGGTTTGTTAGCACCAGGCCGCGGACAGCACAGCAGGGCGGTTAGCCTTCCTGTGCTTGCTCCTGGATTTGAGAACGGCGGCAACGGCTCCAATGGCATTCCCGGAGCAGAGACTGAACGCCGGGGCCATCACTACCAAGCGAGCTATGGTGGTATGGGATCTGGATTCGGTCTCGCCATTCAAGGAGGACTGAACGGTTGGGTTGAGGAGGAAGTTGCAAACTAATGACGCTTGTGCATCTTTATGCTTTCACTCTCATCTTGTACAAGCGAGATTGAACGAAAAACTTGCTTAAACGTTGTAATCGACGCCGCGTTGGCGTCCTGTCCTTTATTCTTGGGCTTTACAGAACTTCATTCTTTGATTTCCCTTTTTCTTGATAATTTACCTCTTCGGTGTATCTTTTTTTGTATTGCAAGTTGGTTTCGATTTTTGATGTTGTGCTCATGAGCGGAAGAAAGAGAAAGAAACGGGATTTGTGATTAATACGCCCCTTATAAAAGAGAGGGGTGCTCATGGTTGAGACGAGACGCCGTTTGAATGGGAGGATTCAGCATGGGAGGAAGGGATGAGAGGATATATCCTGCGTTTTATGTCTATTACGGAGTCTTAGGTCTGGTTAGGCACTACAGTCTTGAACGCAGATCATATGATCACTTCACATTATGGTTCTATTGATATATGTGACTTGCTGAGCTTGTCTGTCCTACATAAAATTGCGTTTCGTGCATCCGCTGCACTATACTAATTTGAATCCAACTGGAGCTGTTGTTCCGTCAGCAAAATGCATTCGTGGTCAAGGAAAGCAAGTGAACTGGAAGACTGAAAACAATAGAATTACAGGATCTTGATTACTTCTCGTATGCATGCAGGTCGCTTTCATATTCAGTATCCCGAAGGCTCCGGCTTGGGTGGAAAAGCTGGTTCCTTGATATTGGTGCGGCACTGCTGTTTCCAGTTTGTTGGTGTGAATTTGTCCACGATCTCCTTGAAGGCTCCCTGGTAAAAAGGTAAGTAACGTCCAATCTTAGTTATGATTTAAAAGCTGATGGAGAACGGAAGGGGGTGCGTACTAAGGTGCAAAAAGACTCGTCTCCATCAAGATGCCTGCCTGATGGCTTGCAGCCAGGGACGGTCACTGGGCGGTCATTGTAACGTAGGCGGACGTAATAGCCCTTGAGCCGCTCCTTTTCATCAGCTGTCAAGTCGGGGGTCTTCTTGCGGCCAATACCCGGAGGTGGTAATCCAGCGAGGGAGGTTCCTTTGTTTCCTAAAGCTAAGAAAGAAAGGAAGCCACCCGACTTGGGAGGTTCAGGTTGTGGCGTGGTGTCTGCATCGACATGCCGGAAGAGCTCAATTGCAATATGACTAGTGAATGGTGGCCAAGTATCGTCTTCGAAGGCTCCAAGACTGGCGAGTGTCCCAACAAGAGTGGTGTCATGGCATCCGCTCATTCCAAATCGCACAGGTGAGGGATTAGTAGCAGATTCCTTCCTGACGGCCAGTTCATATTCGCCGTCTGCAGCAGAATGCTCGGCACTGCCGACCATTCGAGAGACAACGTCGCCAAGCAGACCACCGATGCCTAGGGTACGGTACTCTTCACTCTCCTTATATCCAGCATACCATTCCTCTACACCAATCTTTTCAATAATTCGCTTGACTTGTGGGTCATAGAACTCCTTGGGTAGTCGAGTGGCTGGGCCGTGAGCTTTTGTAGCGTTGATAGTATCCATAATACCACTTAACCGCGGGCGAGAGTCAACAGCAATGTGCGGATGTTCTTCAGGCATCCAACGGCCGAGGCGCTTTGTCAGATATGCCATTTCATCGGAATCGTTCCAGCGTTCAGCACAGCGCTGTGCAAAAGCGCGTGCGAGAGCAGCAAAGCGTCGGCAATTTCCATCATTGGGGAAGAGAGTTTCATCGGCAGGGGACCGGGTGAGGATTGTTGGAGGATGTAGACCAGAGGCGCGGGTCGAAGGGGGGTAGAGGCCATAGAAGGCTTGTTGGAGTGACTCTAAAGCACGGGGTATAGGTGTTGCTCGGAGATAGATGGCGGCAGTGTCAGTGTCAGCAGCGAGGTTCTCTGGGAGGAAGCGAAGCTGGTCGACGTAGAGATGTCTCAGGCGCTGACCAAGACTATATGTAGTTTCTCGTCCGCGATCTGTCAGCATGCCCATATCGCAGATAGCGTCCAGCTCGCCGTTGCGACCAGTAGCTATGACAGGCGCATCATCAGACCCAAATGTCTCGAGACGACGCTTCCACTCGAGAGAAGTAAGGCCCGGATTGTCGGCCGGATCAACATGAGAGTCGGTAGCAGAAGGGTCGAGAATGACACTGCTTAGACGACGAGCTGCAGAGCAATATGGCCAGAAAGGCGCAAGGCCAGCGGAGGTAAAACGAGCGGTGATTGGGGTACGCTCGCCATGGCGAAGGAGGATTTGAACGAGTTGCAGACGCAGTTGGGGCGGGTAGAGGGTCTTGATCTCAGCTTCTGAGTAAGGAGGTCGAGGGTCGAGGGTCGACATTATGGCGATACAACTCCAATGATCAGTATAAGCTACAGGATAGAATCATCTTGTTCAAAGTCATGACATACCTTGGTAATGGCTCCGTTGACGCCGGGCCGTGTCGGCGCCGTTGACCGGGGCGGAGTGGGGTTGTATGGCATGAGGGAGAGTCGGTGGATAGATGACGTTAACGTTGGAATTAGGTAACGTACCGTACCTTAGCAGCTACAGTAGGCATTAGGAATTGAGTGCGGATGGCTGGTGAATCCAATGTATTACACTGACCCAGATTTCTGAGGCCCTTTGATTATCACCAAAATTGCCTACTTACCTACGCATACATATCAATTTCCTCATTTACAAAAGATCTTCATTCTTCCTTAATCCTGAGGGCAGTGTTGGCCAGGTATAGTAGGTACCAAGGTATCAATGCTAGGTACGACGTTACCCACCGAAAGCTGCAAGGAACAGTTGCTTCCAGTTGGTAACCGTGAGATTCGGAACTTCACAGAATCATCTGCTGATTGTCTTCTGCCTCTCTTATCATCTTTCACATGCAAATCTCACGATAGAATCAATTTGGTTTCATTTTTCAGGGGTCCATAAGGTCCATAAGCTGAGGATCCATTATCACATGAACGTGTGGATGTCTCCTACCTTGTGCGTTGAATCTTAGTCTAAGGTCTTGGCTCCTTCCCGAATAAGAGGTATCTTTCTAGATTCGTTCCCGCCATTCGGGAGTTGTAAGAGTCTACGAACAACACCCAATCTGGCAATACCTACCAACATAGAGAGACTCATTGGCCTAACATCAACAACAACTACCTACCTACCAACCTTAGCACTTCTCCCTCTAAAAGATTACCCAATTGATCATCATCAGCCTCAGCCTTCACTTCGCCCTACATAACCTGCTGATCAGTTCCCCAGAAACAATTTTTCGGCCCGCAATTGGCTTAGAATCCCCGTTTTCTCTTGTTCCGTACACCATGACCTCATTAAAGCAACGATCAAGGCTAATGCTTGGAGGCTTTGACTAGGTCTATTTATTGATTTCCTATTAATTTTCTGAATACTGACCTCTTCCCTTAACAACAGTCTTACACACACGTATATCAAATACTCGAACATAGCCCAATGCGGTTAATACGAGAACGAAAGAGAGAAAAACGGCATATACCTAAACACCAACGATTGATCGTGGATCCATCCACACCCGGGCCTCCCGGATCAGCGCACACAGCCGCCTTGTCGGACAGGTCACAGATTGACTGAATCCTCACTCTGACATAGCTCCACCACAACCGCATCTATCTCTTCTCCTTAGGCCCAGGAACAAGCAAGAATCGCATCGCGGCCATGCCTGACAGTCCTTCGTTTTACCTTCCATAAATAATCTCTTCTAGCTGTCTCGTCTCGTCTTGCTACCCAACCAGGCTTGTTCAACGTCCGCACAAACTTCGGTCCTTTTTCTCAGCAGCCTGTTGTTCAACCTCACTCCCGTTTTTTACGACTCTGGATGTGTCAGATTTTGAGGGTTGAAGGTCTGACTTGACTCGCTAATCAAGCTCAATCAAGTGAATCATGGCGACGAAACTATTGAGTGAGACTCTACCTGATATCCCAAGCCCCGATATCCAGGATGACGAAGACTCCATCATTTGCAATCAAGATGAGGCCGAGGCCATTCTGCAACCTGCTCTGAGTGAGGCTGCTAGACACTTAACCTCGCAAAACACGCCTGCCATTGAAAAGGCATTGGCACTGGAGAAGAGTCGAGCTGGTTTGTTTGATGTACCAGTCGATAGAACTGATGACACAAGCCCTGACCTCTCATCCTCGCCCGAGACAACACCCCAGGTGCCACAGTTTGCTACCCCAGAAAAGTCCCCTGCAAAACTATCGCCCAACCCGCCGTCTCAAGATGCCCTACCTTCGCCGTGGAAGGCTCAGCCAAAGCCATCTGTGATCAAAGGTTCCACAAGCAGACCCTCTGGGAGTCTTCTGGGAAACGCCTTAGCCCCAGCAAGGAATCGATCAAGGTCGGCGGGGCAGGAAGCATTGAGGAGACTACAGAAAGCATTGCCGTCTCTAAGTCCACCGACGCATTTGTTACCATCTATGTCAAGTTCGTTTTTCTCAAGTTCGCACGATAAAATCAGCGCCAGTACTTCAGATGTTCCAGGTCACTCATCGCCAGCAACTCGTCAGCAGTCGCCTCATACTCCGTCCAATACGCTTGGTGTTTCTCAAGCGAGACCTCGCCCATCGCCACAACAACCTCGAGGGCTCGCTTCTCCTCCTCGGGATCCCAACTCACCATCTGCTCCTGTGCGACCCAGAGTTCTTCGACGGGTCACTTCTGATGAGAGTCACTTATATCACAGCTTGTCTCGCACTTCTTCTCTCGGTGATGATGAGCGGTTCCAGGATGTTCGTGAAATGGTCAATATTCGGTTTATGGCCTTGAAAGACAGCCTTCCTGATGTTCCAAACTTCAAAATGCCTAGTCTACCCAAGCTGTACAGCCAGGCGCGAAAGTCAACTCATTCTCTCGGTGTATTTCACACTTCTGATCCTTCGCCAACTCAGAGTCACCTTCCCAGGGACTTTGATGTTGAACCGAAAGATGGCTCTGCGCTTCTTGATCGGGTCCTAGAATCGCTTACAGGTGACCTGGTTATCATGGGTGGTTACCGTGGTTCTGTCTTACGATCTGCCGAATCACCTCACCAGCAGGTCTGGGCCCCTGTGAAACTCGGTCTCAACATGCGCAAGGTCAACCTGGAGGTCGGATTGGAGGATGAGGATGAAGAAAGGATGGAAGAGACCATTAAACCCGACGGCATGCTGAAACACATCGGCCCTGTTGACGTCTCCCGAAAACTCATCAAGAAGCTCCGCTCCTGCGATAATGCTCGGTCAGGAAAGCTGCGAATCTGGGATTATGGTTACGACTGGCGGCTGAGCCCCCATCTGCTGTCTCGCAAGCTACAAGAGTATCTTCAGAAACTTCCTTCAAACCAGCCGGGAACACCAGCTGGGTCTCGCGGGGCTCTGGTTATCTCGCACAGCTTGGGTGGTATCATTACACGCCATGCTGTCAACCAGCAACCCGGCCTCTTCTCAGGGGTTTTGTACTGCGGAACACCGCAACGTTGCGTCAACATTTTGAACCCTCTGCGCCACGGCGATGTGGTCCTTCTGAACGAGAAGCTTCTCACAGCAAGTGTCAACTTCAGCATGCGGACATCGTTCGTCTTCCTGCCAGAGGACGGGTTCTGCTTCGTAGATAAAAGAACGGGAGAGGCGTATCCTATCGATTTCTACGATCCTCAGGAATGGATCAGGTGGCATCTAAGTCCGTGCATGCAACCGGCTTTCCCGCCTCGGAACCGCCCGCAGTCGTCGTCGTTCTCATCCTTCTTACCAAACTCCTTACGGGCTCGTGCTGATAGTAAGAGCGAGAAATGGCCCCCTTCACCAACGACAGCTGCCCGAGATCACAACCCTATGGCACCTCAGCTCAATGGAAGTGGAGCCAATGTGGAAGAGTCAAAGCCCACGGATCTGCAACGTAAGCGTTACTTGGAGTACCTTACCCGGACTCTTGCAGCGACTCGCAAGTTTCGCTCCGAGTTAGCCCACTCACCAGAGCACCAGGAGGCCAATGTTTACCCTCCTCATGCCGTGCTATATGGCAAAAGCATTCCCACAGTGTACGCAGCCCAGGTGACCGGTCGGGAAGGCATATGCTATTCCGATGCCTATGACGACCTGCTTTTCCGACCCGGTGATGGCGTTGTCTTAGCCAAGGAAGCCATGCTTCCGGAGGGCTATTCTATCGCCCGCGGTGGCCGGGTCTGCACCGAGCGTGGCCATATCACCATGCTCGGCGATTTGCCAGCTATGGGGAAAGCACTCGAGGCACTCGTCAGGGGCCGGCGGAAAGGTATCGGCATGGGAATTGGCGGTGACGAGGCAAAGTAGGTGATGAAGAGACGGGTTCTGGCTGGGTTCAGGTAACACTGCGCAATGCCATGCCGTCACTCGGCAACACGATACGGCACCGAAAGGAGTTGCCGCCACCATCAGATCTGGCTGAGTGTGAAACACTGCAGGCAGATGAGGCTGTAAGCAAGCATTAACACAAAGAGGCGGAGGCATAGCGTCTGCGTTAATCGAATGAAGAATTCACGAAAGGGGGAGGAGATGCTAGGTGTTGTTTTATACATGCATTATAGGACTAGCGTCCGGTTGCCTCATAAAACAGTAGGATAGTCTTTGTACGAATATGATGCAGAAAACCATGATGCAGACAATTTCTTGAATGGCTTTCCTTATTAATGATTGACTCCAATGACGCCCCGAGTCTTTCGATACACACCGCCAGCCAGCCCCTTCTATGTAACGCAATTCTTTTCCAACGCAGTTTTTGTGACCAAATAAGCCCTAGTGCCGATGATGAAATCCTATGTAGCTCCCAGAATGAAGACAATGTGGTATTGTTGAGCGGTGCTGTTTTACCCGCTTAAAACAACCTCTCCAAGCATGCGCAAAAACAAAGATGTGGGTATAAGAGTAAATACAGTCGCTCTTTTGGCCTGGAAGCAGATGAAATGCTGATCTGAGCTAGCATGTGTAAACGACTGGTTAACAGCCCAGATTGGCGTCTCTTGTAAATAATGTCACCCAGCCCGATGGTGGGTGGAATCGGCGTTTGGAGAGAAGGCGTCGTGGAGGCTCAGCGTTTGTCCTTTTTGTTAGTGAAAGGAAGCCTAAGCTGTATGACGTCCCTGCGCTCTTCGCCTTCTCGGGAGCGAGTCGTGTGCTCGAAGGTTTAGAAAGTATGGGTGTTTCTGCTCGATCGAGAAGAATGTCTTCACGCAGCGCCAACGCTCTGGAAGGCACTGAGAGGGAGGATACTCCAGCATGGTGGTGTCCAACCAGGTGACTGTTCGCACAGAGTAGCAAGAGCAGCTCGTATCTGTTGGGCCATGCGGATGTAGACCATAGTGGGCTCTACGTAGGATGGCGAGTCTGGGGTTTCCTCTTGGCGAGGAACAAAGATGATCTCCTCAAGCCCAGGCATGCGCGCCTGAATGCGCCGTAGCAGCTCGACGGTGAGACTGGCCGCGGTCATGGAGCGGTAAGTTGTGTCGACCCAGAAAAGAGCATCATTAATAGCAAGACGACGGACGAGAGCAAGCTCTTCGGGATCGCACATGGACATGCATGTCTGAAACTGGGAGTCTGCGGCCATGTAACCATGGCGAGGGCCAAAGTAGAGGATATCACGATCTGGGTCGATAAAGACCTGTCCAGGACCACGAGCAAAGCCGAAGCCGAGGCCGTAATGCTTCAGAGCTTCACTGCGCGACTCGGCGCATGCGTGGAGGTTGGCGGGAATAGTCGCTGGCGAAGTGCATCCTGTCCATGAGGACGAGTCTGGGCAGCCAGGCCAAGAGGAACCGCATTGGATAGGGACGAGGCGTGAGGGGGGGAGGTTGTAGTTCCAGATCTTGAGACGCAGTTCGGCAGGGAGTTTGCAGAAGTTGTGCTAAAAGGTCAGGCTGGGTTAGGATATCTGGGTGCTATGAAGAGTCAAGGGTGAAGAATGTGGTCGTTGACTTACAAAAGTGTCAGTTGCCGGTGATGGCGGGGCATACAACGACTGAGAAGACATGGCTCGGCCGAGCAAACGGGTCGATGGGGATTAAATAATATTGCGGTAGTTGTCGCAAGATCTAGGCGATAACCTCGATGCTAATGCGCTGAGAAATTGGCAATCCCAGAGCGGCCAATGTGTCTTGGTAAATTGGAGTAGATGTCGGCGGCGATGAGCTTGTTGAGTTTGGGAGTGCAAAGCATACAGAGTCTGTCATTCAGTTAAAGTAGCATAAAAAATAAAAATAAAAATAAAAATGAAACGCTCTGCTTGAAGAAAGTCAGAATAGACTCGGGAGGTGAAAGTAAATAGTGACTGAGGGGCAGGTAAAGGATACTAATATAAGTTGAAATCAACCCAAACCAAACCAAACCAAACAATGTGAGAGAAGACAGACGAGATGAACGAATGAATGAATGACGATGGAGGGACTCGCTCGGAAAGGGAGTGTTGCTCGTTGCTCACACCCCCATCCATCATACAGTACAGTACGGTACCTTTTTAGCCCTCACTAAAGGGTCACTACTCTTGGGACCCTTGTCCTTGTCAGTTGATGATGCCCTTGTTATGCTCATACCCATGACATGCCCAGGCCTATCCATACCTAGGGACACAACGCTGCGCGCCCATGCCAATTCCCATAACCTACTAGCCTGCCGACAATGAATGCCCCAAATTGAAGCCTTGACTTCACTTTGTGCTATATCCGTCGGCAAAGGCTCGCTCAAACCTAGAGGCATCCGTGGGTCATGGACCAGCCCCCCAGCCACGGAAAATATGTCAAAGTCCGAAGATTCTAGGCTTGCGTGTAAGTTGCCGGGGGAGGAACCCAGTTGCGTTCGAGGCTTGAACGAAAACAAGACGCTTCAATTCCAACTCAATTCGAGTTGAGCCGTCAGAATAGAAAAAGAGGAAAGGGGGTGAAGCGCATTTGACAGCCCGGAAACTGCATGATGCATTCATATTCCCGAGAGCCTGTCCTGTCCCCAACATATTCATTCACACACACCTTTCAAGTTACAACAGCCTCCCTCAGCCTGACAGAGAACTGCTGCCAGCTGTAAGCCTAAGCCCACCCAACCCAAGAACAGGCACAGACACATCACGGGCAGAACCGACTGCTCGGGTCCGGAGAGCCGGGGTTGCAGGCTAACTTACAGTGCGCTACAGCCTAATAAGTGAGAGCACAGGCTGCGAGAGCACCAGCACCTCACGTTCAGCAGTTGCTCCAACCAAGCCGCTCTGGGCCTAGCATCAAGGTGATGTTCTCCCAAATATGTAGCAATTCTCTCCCCGTCTAAGGCTCCAGTGGGACGCAGTCATACTGTAGTTAGCCTGTAGGTACCGATTGACATCTCCCACCGTCGCGTGCTATACCGCATTCAAGGCCGCCACAAATTATGTTGATTGCAGCAACTCCAAAGTTATCCGCTTTGTATATGTATTACCCCGTTCCCGTGTCTCGTATGAGCCGCACACGACAGAGGGAGAACAAAAGGGAGAACAAGATCTCTTCTTAGTGAAATGAAGAAGAAAAAGCTCTGGCCACGAGGGAAAAAGCCAAGCATAAGAGTATTGGGCCTGCTGCAAGCGTTGATTCCCTTTGGAGACGGTGGTGTTTCTCGTTGTTTTTGCAAAGGGACCATGACATGGAAACATGTGCATATATCTCAACCAATAGGCGTGCTTGATCGACTCCGGAAGTTTTCCAGACTATTTACCCCAATGATTGAGGCTTGTCACTTCTTCTGTAGGAACATGGGTCATATCATGGGTCCCTGTCATGACATTCGAAGCCCAAACCTCGGCACGATTGGCCAGAACTTTTGGAGTCGCATCCTTATTAACTTGCGGATGGTCGTTGATCCGAAGCATGACAAGGCGGGCCACAAACCTTGGCCAATGCTTGACATTGACACTGACGACTCTGAGCTGTAGACTGTGACGATGCTCCCTTTAATCCCAGATATGAGAGTATCTCATCTCACTGCCTTATGTCGTATCATGCTATTTCGATCTGGACGAGACAATAAACTTAACACCCCCCGAGGGTGTCTTGATCCATTGGTAATGCCTCCTTGCCTGCCCTCGTCCTCGTCGCTTTTTCCGGTGTGGGACATCTAGGTGACGGTTGTGTAGTTTATATCCACATGCCGTTCATGGTTCCTGGCCGCAGGATGTACGTATTTGTCAATTCTTCGAGATTCAGAATCCCAAGTGATCACGCTACCGTGGGACTGTAAATGCCTGCTGAACAGTAGCGTAGTGCTATGCATTTGTGCCATCAACCAAAGAACCCTATTTTATGGGCTGTTGAAGGGTCTTGTAACTTCAGCTCTCTGATGCATTTGTTGTCGAACTCTTGTTCCAGCTGTTCCAATCATGTCCCGAGAATGAGATACGCTAAGCAGCTGCAAAACATAAAGATTGCATTAGGTTCTCTGACAGCTCTTGTTGCTGAGTGCATGAAGAGCTTCTGGCAGAATATTCCATAATTGAAAACCTCGTTCCTGCTCGGTTGGCTTGTAACCAACAATAATAGCGGATCTTTTGAAGATACATAGCCTCCGGTTATTTGTTGTGAATTGGACCAGATCTGCATGCTGCTCATGAGGTCTTTAATATGCGAAAGACAAGGATCGGGATATTCCAGTCGAGACGCCCCAGCCCGCCTAATGAGATGCTCACAGTGTATTCGATGTTAAGCCGGTGTCTGTCTCAGCTGCTCAAAATCCAATATCTAAGTTTGCGAAGGTGTCAAGGGTAGCGTATTTTCGATTACTGAACGTTAGGGATCATGTCAGGCCCTTCCCCTGCATCATCGACTCTGATTGACTCGTCTAGATAGCGGCTTGCAGGGATGCTGGTAGGGGCCCCTTGTTGGTCATGGCGTCCTAACCGCAACCGGCGAGGACGCTACTGTCGATCATCCGCGACGCCTCGCAGCACAGAGAACGTCTTGAGAGAGCTCCTAGGGCTTGAACATGTTGGCACATACCGACGTCAGTATGTATGTATGTATGTATGTAACAGCACTACATTGGGCTCGCCCGTTCATCGCCTTTTCGGCGTAACCATTCATGGACATTCTGGAAGTTGTGCTGCGCCGCAACTACTTGTATGAAGATGATTCCCAGGCCGCATCGATGTGCTCGGCAGTTGGAGTATGCTATGTAACTCGCGAAGCTGTTGGATGTTAAAGCATCACCAGGCAGCCTCATTGTGGAGGAGCGGCAAAAGCAATGCTTCCAGTTTCATCTCGGATATGTCGCGGACCGGCAAGTAAACAGAAGATTGCAGGCTGTAAATGTTTGCAGAAGCCCCTGCTGTCTGTGAAGTATAAACTCTGGAGCAGTATAGTATGTACTGTATCCGCAAGCTGAAAAAGCATGTTGCATTTAAAGACTTTGATTCACCTCGACTTTCGGAGTGATGCCAAGATTAGCCCGAATATTTTCGGGGTCCACCTACTCTGTACATCGGGGGTAGCTGTCAAAGGCTGTGGAGCATGCCTTGTGTGGCATTTCTTGGCATATCACGTGATAAAATGTGGCTTTGCCCATTTACAGAGGGTTGATATTCCTCAAGATTCCTACCTCCCTATGATTAGATGGATTAACTCGATACAGTACATACCTAGGTGCCTTACCTAACCACGGGTCGGCCGTTCCTGTAGCCTTTTTTTCTCCTGTTTATCAACGTACATAACCGCTCACGCCAACGGTTTGGCAGGGACCAAAATAGATCTTAGTGACAACCATCTTGGGGAAGATTGGCTGTCCCTGATTGGCCAAATGCTTGTCTAAGCGCTCAAGGCAACACACTCAACTCCTCGGGTTAGAGGTTCGGCCAATCCAAGCTTAGCATCTCATGTCAATCTCTCACACTACATCAACAGGCGCGCCTATGCTGCAATTCTTGCATAGGCGCTTCGACCTTATCACCATGGCTGGCTTGATACAATTGGTCCTTTGAGTGTTATTGCGGTGGTGTTCGTCGCTTAAGTTTAATAGATCTTGTTCAGATGTAATCAATCTTTCGTATATCTATGTTGGAAATCCCCATGATCCATCCCATACCAACTTTACCTGTTCACCATCAACTCCAGTTCATTCGTATCTGTGCTTGGTTTCCTTTTCCTTTTTTTTCTTTTCGTATAATCCATTCATTTCTCTCCAGCCGGTCTTGGGGTTTAGTTTCTGTCTTGGATCTTGCTCCTTGTTGCTTCTACCTACCTATACACCAGCAGCCTATTACCAACCTTATCTAGTCTACCTACCTCCAAAATGGAACCCACCACCAGAAACATATCCATTGGGACCAAAACCGAAATCTCAGCTTCCAATTTCGAAGCAGACGTCGAGTCGGTTCGAACCGAGCCCAGCTTTCGTATATACCGCTTGATCGACAGCGCCAGACTGGGCCTCACAGTCCTCGGGCTCGCAGCTGGCATTACAATCCTTGGTGTTTCGGCAGACGCCATCGCTGTCTTCAATGCTACCTACGTCCCGGAAGATTGGTTGCTCCAACTATGGCCTGCCAACTTTGATTTGCGCCCTACCGTGGCTCTGGTAGTCGGTAGTGCCCTGGTTGTTGTAGCCAATCTTGTTTCGTTGATCGCTGGCAAGATTCCGACTGTAAGGCGACCCTAGTCAATATTCGCGTTGGCGATTGCTTTTTTGGTTTGATTCTGTAACTAACATCATATGATGTTAACAAGGTCCGTCGAAACGCTGTAGTCAAAGCAGCTGTCACATTTGCTCCCCCGACTATTGCTCTGATCGCCGCAATCATCGCCATGTCTTTCTTTTATGGAGTCAACGCCTCAACCACCAACGACTCGCTCCAGAGCTGGACATGTCGCTGGAAGGACGTGACGATGAATTTGCAGCCCCATTTCGGCACGCTCTGCAAGCAGAGCCGGGCCGGTGTAGCGCTCTCTGTCATGTTAGTTCCCGTGGAGGCTGTAATTCTGGGGTTGGCGGCGTATCAGTTCAGTCTAGAGCGACGCTTCGACTTGGGCGCTCGTGGGTCTGACCGTAAGGCCGGAAGCCCTGTCCTGTCTTAGGATTGATTGAGGTTAAGACTAAGATTGCGAGTCCCAAGACCTCGGGCCTGGGATCAGATCGTTGAGTTGCCTATCAGGTCTGATCGCAGGATACCTACAAGTCGAGCTGAAACAACTGAACGAGCTCTTGAAGGATCGGAGTTAGTGATTATTGCCGGGTATAACGCCTCATGATAATCAGCCCAAGGGGGCTGAGACTTGACTTTTGGAGCCCATTAAATTTGGAAGGATTTGGACTGGAACTGAAGTTGAAGTTGGGACTTTGTTTGGTTTCGATTACGACAGGTCATTTTTGGAATATTAATCAACCCTCTTTTTTTTCTTTTTTACGCGCCGAGACAAATAAAATGCCTCCCAGGACCAGAACCAACAACACACCTATGCCTGTAGTGTATAGTCTAGGTACTCCGTGCATGTGTACTGGAAACAGTCTAGGTCGGTCCAGATCGGACAGATAATTTTCGAGGCATTCCGACAGTTTGGATGCCCCCGATGCCTCGCAGTCATTAGTTGAACTCTAATTATCGGTGTTCCATCTCCTCGGTGCTGTCAAAAATAATAGCATCCAATGTACGTGCAATTATTTGCGTTACGGACAGTTGGGTAGTCACGCAAAAAGGCAGGCGACCACGTCCATGCTTCAAAGGTGAGAGCACAGTCCAGGGTAACCAGGTGCTCAAATGCTACCGTCGAGGGACGTGTAATGATCACCACTACCCGCAAGCAGGCATAAGTATAAACTTCCATCACGAGACATCCCAGTCAGGTGCTGGTTTCATCAGCAATATCCTGGTCAGTAAGGCCGCAACGCATCTTCGCTTACTCCGTATGGATACTCATCAACGTAGTATCCATCTCAACTTACGGTACCAGCCTAGACTAAGTTATCTGCCCCTCAATCGCGAATTCCGTATGGTATCGGGCAAATAGGAGAGCTTCATCGCTATCGGAACTCGCCTGGGCTGAGAGAGAATCCCAACGGAGTGCAAATAACATATCTCCTCCACAACTGTGTGGGCAGTGATTGCGTGACACATGGGTTTCACTTGTAGATGAGTAGTGCAGGAAACATAGGGAAGTCTGCAGTCATCGTGACACCAGTTGCAGTACATAGGAACGCCGCATTGACTTTCGTATCCAGTCTGGCTTTTATTTACACTACAAGACTATGAATAGAGTGATCTGCAGTAAACCTCTACTGCGTATTTGATTGCAGGACGTGATACAGATTGCTTCCACAATCCTATATACCCGTTGGATTTATTTTACATATCGGTGAGACTAACAGAAGCCACATGTTCTTGCACGGTATGGACGCACAAAGAATCTGAACGTAACAGTTAGTTATGCCCCCCAGAATACTCAGCTTTACAAACTCATAACTCTCCTTCCACATTGCCTTCGTTGCTAGCCCCCCAAGAAGAGTCTGTTGTCAGAATGCATCTAGCACCGATGATGACCATACCATATATCCCAAGCGCCAACCCTACAAAGCCTCCCAACTCAAAACCGGGACAAAAGCAAGAAACTCCTACTTCGGTTCCAGCTCCGAGATTAGTCCCTGGAGAGCGGAGGGTTAGACCAAGACTCAGCAAGCCGAGCCTAGATCCTGTATTGGAGAGTGATAAGCGACTATCGAGAGATGCTGAACATATGATTTATGAGGATGTCTCCAGGGTCACGAGAAAGCATTCATTGCCAACACTCCCAAGAAAAGGAAGCGACTTCTTTGAAGAAGTGTTTGGGTCAAGGAAGACGGACGAACCTGGAGATCAAATAAGAAATGAGTCTGTTGTATTAACGGAGATAAAGACCAACGTCATTGTAAGTCTCTGGTAACAGCCAAGGTCAGAGGATATCTCCCTGACTACTAACAACTGTAGATTGAGGACGAATTCACCTTCATCACCGAACTCTCCGAGTACCTATCTCTACGGTACAACCGCCCCTCGTCTTCTATCGTGACAACAGTTCAACATGGTATCTGCATTCGGTTTGGCGGGAGCGGTGATCCATGCTATACTATGAAAATCGAAGCTCTTGCCCGAGACTTGCAGCCAGCAACAAACAAGCGGAATATGGCGCTTTTCCAGATGCACATGGAGCAAGCATTGAGGATCCCTCCGTCAAGAGGATTCTTGAAATTTGTTCCCCTTGCTGAGGACTACACGGGGTGGAAGGGTAACACTGTTGCTGGAGAGGTTGCAAAGGCAATGGAACAAGCACAGTCAGTAACCGAACGTCGAGGGTCTATCAGAGCTCCAAAGAGAAGATCCAGCAAGGTGAGTCAACAACTTACCGACACTATACAAAAAACCTGGGAGCTTGGTTCTGATCGGGTTGAGTTTAGGCATTTCGAGACATGAGGAATAAGATGATGACAACAGAAGCTGCATCCCTGTCACATCCTGAGATGTCAACAAGTGTATCGACCGACGACCCATCAAATATCAAAAAGAATGTCAAAGGGGCGGTCGATGTCGACAAAGAAAAGACGAAGACAATTAATCGAAGGAAGAGCTTCATACATGCTTTTCTTCCCATGTCTGTAGGTCGATTGGCGGACAGAGAAGCGGGAGGGGAGAAGAAGGGCGCATAACACAACATCTCTTGACGAAGTATTTCAGGGTTATTGAAATAGTAGCCCTGGAGAGCTTATTTGAATATTCCAGCCCTGAATGATGTTTCTCTTGGGAAATAAATTTGTGTTCAACTGGTTCAGGGTAGTTTTTTTCGAAATCAATCTGCCTTAGGTACCTAGGGTAGCCACCCACACAGAGTTCAGAAGGTAATTTAGTGGACTGAGGAGTTTCATCGCTATACTGCTGCCTGAGCACGGGTGTCATAGCTCCAACCACCTCTAAAACGACATTGAAATGACTGAGCATCATCCAGCATCTTGACACAACGGCAAGGCATGAATCAGTCATCCTATAGAACGCACACAACGATATTTTCCCTCGTAATTGGCCATACGGCCTCACCACATCGCATGCGTGTCTACAAGCAATCAATCGCCCTACATCGATACGACCACCGCCTGTAGCCACTCAGCACTCGGTAATTGACTTTCTCTCAGCCTCAGCCTCGCTCATTTCACTTCATACTTGAGCTGGCCCAGCCTTGGACACTTGGCCGCTGGCACAGGGAGATATCGTGCAGCGCAGCGCAGTACGGGACCCGGGCCCCCTATAGACAAATATGGAGGTAAGATATTGGTGCTTGCTCCATGCGTCTGAATTTCCATGTTTTTCCCTCTCTTGTTTGGACGCTCAAGTGTGCGATCGACCCCTCGTGTGACCAGCACAATACAACACAACACAACACAACATCACAATATCACCTGTATCTCCAAGTGTCCTTCTCTCAACCTGTCAGTTCCCGCAATATGTCACTAGTCCATGGTTCGCTTTCGAGAAAAACTGGTACTCGATAGTGGCGCTGGTCACCGAAATACACCGTCAATGACCATGACAGCGCCTTGGAAGCCCTGATTCGACGACAACTCGCTTGGCTGGGCCGCTGTGTAGATGAGTCTGTGTCACCTCAAGTGAGAGGATACGCGTCTCTTATGCAACGCGAGGCGAGACTCTATACGAGTCAAGGTTTAAGGATGGCCGAGACCTTATCACTATTAAACCCGCCAGTTGGAACCTTCAATCCCCTCACTCGCCTGCCTAATACATGCCATGGATGAAAATTTTCTGTGCTTCATGTCGAATCAAGGTCCATGAGGTGTCGGTGGTAGACGTACGTATAAATGGCCACCCATGGGCAGGGACATATTATATCCGCCAGCTGGCAGCACCCGATGAATCAAAGCCATAGAAAGAGAAGGACAACAGGAGATGTAAACTCAGTGATCAGGAGAGGCAGACTTTTCTTTGCTCAGTATCAAGTGGCATGAGCACGAGCAAACCTAACATTGACTTTCACCCTCACTCTCATATACACTCAAAACACAGGCTTCCTCAACACTAAACTATCCCCATCACCACCCCTTCCCACAATGTCCCTCAGTCCTCCAATTCACAACTTTGCGCGCTCCTTCGACGAGGCAGATGATACATCTGCCAGCGGAACAAGTCCAGCCCAGCTAAATCTTCAACGTCTTTTCGAACAGTCACTCAGCGGAGCTTCAGCGTCCAAAAAGGATGCGCAAAAACCTGCCGCCCCCGGGCCCAACTCTGTTGGCGCGGCCCCTAAGGGAAAGCCACGCTTATTGCTCATGGGTCAACGAAGGTATACTACGTCTAGGATTACTGAGAGTACATCTATGTTGACACAAGATTACAGAAGCGGGAAGTCGTCCATCTCGAGCGTAGTCTTCCACAAATTGCCTCCAAACGAGACCCTATTCCTTGAATCAACGGCCCGAATCCAAAAGGATTCCATGGCGTGAGTGTCGCTCGCCTCCTAACTGACACTCACACAAGCTAACAGTCAGTCCAGGTCATTCATGGATTTCCAAGTCTGGGACTTCCCGGGCCAGATCGACGTCTTTGAAAACCCAGGGTTCGATATTGAAGCTATCTTTAGCGAGATCGGCGCTCTGATCTGGGTTATTGACGCCCAGGACGACTATCTCGAGGCTGTCATGCGTCTCAACACCACGATCCTCTTCCTCCAGCGAACCTATCCCAATATCAATATCGAAGTCTTTATCCACAAGGTCGACGGCCTCTCAGACGACTACAAGCTCGACATCCAGCGTGACATAACCATCCGTATCCAGGATGAGTTGTCAGACCATGGATTCGAGAACGCACCCGTCACCTTCCACCTCACCTCCATCTACAACCATTCCATCTTTGAGGCTTTCAGCAAGGTTATTCAGAAGCTCATTCCCCGTCTTGGAACGCTCGAATCCATGCTCACCAACCTCTGCCGCACGTGCCGCTTCGAAAAGGCATATCTCTTTGATGTGCTTACAAAGATCTATATTGCTACTGATAGTGCTACTGCCGACATGGCCAGCTACGAAATCTGCAGCGATTACATCGACGTTATCATTGACATAACAGAGGTCTACGGTACATGGCAGCGCAGCGACGAGGGACGTCGTCGTCTCGAGGGTGAGCCGTGGAGTGCACCCATTGATAAACAGATTGGCTGCAACACCGCTGAGAGCTGTCTTGTTCTTCACGACGGAAACAAGCCCATCATGTTGCGCGAGGTTGATCGTTACTTGGCACTCGTCGCTATCATGAAGGAGGATTCCTATGATAGCATGCCGCTGGTCAACATGAATGTCGAGGCTGTCGTCGAAGGATTGACCGAGTTCTTCAACATCACCAAGCCTCGGCAGTGAACGGATTACTTTATGGCGAAAGGGGTGATCTTTCATGTCTCTATTTTATCTTGTAGATTATTTATACTAGCGTTCTTATTAACACCATTTTTGCAAGTTCTAATATGTCCATTCTAGGTTTCCACCATAATGCATACACCTATGTTTGCGAATGTCCTACGGATCCCTCTCGAGTTCGAGCGATGGAAAAGTAAAAGTCTTAAGAGTGGTGCGGTTACTCTCAAGCACGCAGACTCTTGGGGGCATATCACCTCTCACACTGTTCTTGTCGTTGACCTCCATACGCAATGGTCTAGAGATTGACTTCTCAGGGAATGAGCACGCCATAAACCCATCAACTGATACGCGAGGCGTCTCATCGATCTTGTTGGCATCGTGGTCGTTATATGGAAGCTTATCGGGTTGGATAGGCACGCAAATGACTCGTGATGCATTATCTTCGTGCATCATTAGTATAAACACTGCATATTCTTTTGTATTCATTGTTATGGACCTACCTTGATCAGTGATCAGAATGACAAGTGTCTTATCATTGAGAAACTTGAAGTCGACCAAGGAACGTGAGCCGAGATCAATGCGACAACTTATTACTGGCCTATTGGTACTAATGCCGTTGGTGATTTCGATACTAGTACAGAATATCTGAACTTTGATCATGTCAACATAGAGATTTCTCGAAGCAGGAAGGGGGGCATCTCACCTTCGCTCTTGGTCTCTTTGTATGCCAAAGCAGTTGCAACGCTTATTTCCTAAGGGGACAGTTAGCACATAGAAGAATGGAATCAAGTAACTAAGAATACCTCGCTCTCTGTCTTGCACATCCTCATGTCTGTGTGAGAGACAGCCCGGCCGATCGAAAGCCTGATGGGGTTTCCAAGTCGAACGCTACGTTTCTTTGCCTCCGCGATACCCTTGAATGTACGATTTGCCGAAGATGTTGCGTATGAAACAAGAAACTCGACACGCGGCAGAGCTTTCAGATTGGGCTGACCGATCTCCCACTTTACCAACGCCTGGTCTAGAACATCTAGCAGACATGGCCCACCTTCTATATGTTCCAGATCTGCTTCGTAATCCTCTTTTGTCATTTCATCGAAGTAGAGCCTGAGGGGACTATCTGTTAGGTAATGCTCGATGTAGGTGAGAACCTTCGCAACATCCATGGTTGCCTCCTTCTCCGTAAGTTCTTCACTTGTGGAGCTAGAAGAGGCAAGCCGATCGATTTGGAAGCGTAGCCATGTTGAGAATGCGGTGAAGCTCTCGAGTTCATCCATGACGTTTATCAACACCTTGTGACCGATGAGCTGAAGACACTGAATAATGTCCATCAAGCGACTAATTTGCTGGAGAGTGAAACCGATATCATCTCTGGTGTCATGATATTGAGCCAGGCCTCGCAATCTACTTAGGATGATTGCACAGCGGTCGAGAGCTGGGAGGAAGTTCTCATGTACCAAGTTCCGGAGGCTTTCCAGACCAGAGACTACTGCTTTATCCCATCGTTTGTGTCCCTGGATAGTTAACTGTTATTCTTGAAGGCCAAGGTCTAAGTTACTTACTCGTTCTGCCAGGCTCTCGACCAGCCACTCACGAACAGGTTCGTAGGCATGACCTGTCACTGCTAAATGGTAAAGAGCAGGGACAATACTTCGCGGACCAGTCTCAAGATTTTCAAGATCGCCCTCAATACTTCTCAGAAACCTTGTGGGAAGTTCCCGTGTGTTTCGCCACTCAACTTGCATATGAAGCTGCGCTTGCTTGAGATACCTTAATAATTTTTGAAGGGTAGTTAACTTGGAGGCGAGGAGAGAAAGGTTGATGGGGGAGGATGATATGAAGGGCAGATCGATAGGTATCAAGTGAATTTCTTCTGGCTGTTCTGTCTTGTCTGCCACAAGCAAAGCCTGGGTTGATACACGTGGATGCGAGGCATGTAGAATAAGTTGTGTGCTTGAAGAAGGGTCAATCTTAGGGCACTGGAAGCTACCAATGATGAATGAGTCGTAAATACTGAGTTGGAGTTTACCATCGTTTGTCCCGATAATCATAACGCTGACTTGGCCATACTCATCTGGCTTTGGAGGCTGAAAGAGGAAGTCTATGCCGGTTCGCAACGTGAAAACCAAAGAATCTTCTCTGAGATAGATATTAGTAGATAGAATCTAGCGACAGGAGCTGCAAACATACCCTGAGCCAGCACTACTGCTTGGAAGAGGGCTGATCTTGGGTAATGCCGTGTCAACCTCGAGGAAGGTCAGTTCGCGTGGGAGATCCAGTGGGAGACCATCTCCGTTGAGGATTGACTCATTGTTCAGATTGTCTTTCAGAGCTTGAGGTACGGCACTGGAGGTCTTGTCGGCAATACTGCTGCTTGCCCAACCAATGTGCGTGATCTTATTTCCAGTTGATTCACCAACTTTGATATGATGAGCAGCCTTGTTATTTTCGAGCCCCATCAGTCGCACAAAGCCATCGCTCCATCCCACAGCAAGAAACTGACCTACAGATATTATATAAGTAGTGTTTCCGACTCATGAGTTTTGACACTGACCATCAGATCTCCAAGTAACAGCCAGCGCATCTGGTGCCTTTTGGCCTGGTGCACCCACTTGATGGATCTTGGAGACAGCCTGACCGGGCGGCCTGTAGACAAGGATGTTCCTGTCTACAGAATCCCAAGTAGCAGAGAGATCGAGGGTCGGACAGCTCACAGGGTAACCATCAGGCGCCCTGTCTTGATACTCCGTAGCGCTGAAGAGCGCAAGTTGATTTTGCTGCGCCATAGTTATCTGTTGGCTTGACGCAGCGTATGGGTGTTTTTTTTTTTTTTCAAGGTAATGAGATCATCCCTATGATTTGCAAGTCATTAATTCTGTGCTTGTTGGAAAGTACGGTGCTGTATGTATAAGTTGTAGCAACCTGGAAAGAAACGACAAGCCCACAGGGAGAGTTAGGCCTACCAGGACCGTGCGCCGCTAGAAGAGCGCGCACTGTATGTATATAGAAACAAAATAACTACCTCCAAGGCCATCAAGACCATTTCATACTGAGAAGATCACCATGACTTTGGCAAGTATGATAGTATGCGAATATAATTGGGTGTTTCATGTTTCATTGGTGATAAATAACGGCTTTATTTTAGTAATGTCACCAAAACACGTAAACATCAATCGTCGTTGCGCCATTAGGTTCTAACCCGCCGAGACACTCCTACTAATGCCTATCTCCAGCTCTACTCAAACATAAATCCCTATCCTTTTACGGAGCAAATTCGCCCAGGAACTGTCCCCAAACCGAAAGACTTTTGGGGTCCATCTATTCTACCAAAAAGTTGTCTGCATGAGACTTGATCTCTTTGGAGAACGTCACTTCCTCATCCTCTTCCAGAAGAGAAGCCGAGTTGACCTTCGAAATGGTTAGCACAATTCCTAGCTTGTTGCCCGTGAGAAGAACTTACGTCAACGTCAATATATGGTGTGCTCTTGTTGAAGCGAACAGTCATGGGGAAGAAATCATTCTCGTCACCTGATTCGGCCTCGAATTCGAATGAACCGTTAGCGTTCTCCTCATCAACGCTACCAATGGTCCACTCAAGAGCGTCGCCAGAGACATCATAAGTAGCATCGAAGCTAGAAACAACAGGCTCGCTGCCTGTGTAGGGAATAACGACGCTGACATCGGTCAAAGCATCATTACCGGTCAACTCGTACTCAACTGTCATGTTGTACTTGTCGCCATCCTTGTTGATCCATACAGTGAAAGTAATTGGGCATGCGCTAGCATCGTCAACCTTGGGGGAGGCCCTCCATCGCAGGACACCGACGGCATTGTTGACAGGGAATCCTCGAGCAGTATTGCTCATTTGGATGATCTTGGAACTGTTGAACAGATTTCGGTCAACATTAGGGTGGGTTCGGAATTGCACACCGTGCGATGAAACAGCCTGGAGACCAAGCTTGATCTTGGTCAGACTGGGGTCTGAGATTCGGAGAACAAGATCACCGCTGATAGCTAGCGAGTTGACAGCACCCTCGCGAGACAACTTGGCCGAGATAGTCTCTGAAATGGTGACATGGATAGCATCGCGGTCAAGAGTTGACGAGATGCGAGGTTCGGCGGCCTCAACTTGCTGTGCGGGTGCTGGGGTAACCAGAGGTGAATCGTCGATTTCGCCGCCCATATCACCTCGTACTCGCTCGAACATGTCAGTAGTCTTGGACTTCTTACCTAGCTGCATACCCTTGGCCTTGGGGGCAAGAGGCCTTGAAGATGTCAGTCGTTTGCGTTTAGCAAGATACCAATAATCACTTACTTGCTGAAGGTCTTGTTCTTCTCAGCTTCGTATGAGTCGTAGGTGTTGGTATTCGATTGCGAAGAGGTATTGTACGATGGATAGGAAGGACTTCGGGGCATTCCACCACCGCCGCCCATTCCACCCATTCCACCCATAGCGCCGCGACCACTACGAGCAGCATCCTTGCGCTGCATCTCAAGCTGTTTCGCTTTTCGTTTCCGCTCCTCGGTAGCCTCCAATTCTTTGTTCTATATGCGTATGAGTGACTGGCTGTGAAACAGGACACGGGAGAACTTCTTACCCTTGCGATGATCTCCTGGATTCGCTCCTCATGACTCTCCATATCAAGGAAGGTCTTGATTTGGCTAATGGTCAAGTTTTCACGGTAGCCGAGGGTGACAAGCTCGTCAAAGGCACTGAGCAATTCGTAGGCATTCTTAAGAATTTCGCGCTCATCGAGGCTCTTGCATGTGCTAGTAACTACCTGGGCGAACAGGTGCAGGGAGTCGATGTCCTGGAGGATGTTGGACTGGCGGTTGGTGATGAGAACCATGTAGAGCTCGTCAAGGGGTTGGTAAACGAATCGGACATTGTCTTGCTCGACGGTGGTGTGCTGTGTACCGCTATCGGCGAGTTTGGGGAACGAGGCGAGGAGTGCTTCTATGCGCGATCGTGGCATCTCTCGGAACTGTCTCGAGAGGACAGCTTTCCCTCCGCGGGTGCAAATCGAAGCCGCAAGGACGACCTAGGTAACATGAGCACATGATGGAAACAGGGGTGATATTTGTAGGCATTGCGCACCATCTTGGCGGACTAATTCGAGCAGATGTTGGTGGTTGCGATGTAGGTTGCGAGTTGTTGAATGTTCGTCCCCTGGATGTTAGATAGAGCGGGCCAATATTCAAGTCGGTGGGAGGTGCAGGAGCCTGAGAAGAGATACGTACCCCACTTACGGCCACCTGGAAGCCAGGAGCTGCTACGAAAGAGAAAGCACAGGAGCCAGCTACCCCACGCTAGTCCTTTGCAGGTAAGCGTCAGCCTCTTAACCTCCCTGACCTACCATCACCTCTCAGCCTTTTTGGGATCCACCTTCTGTAATCACCATCAACCATACGGGCTACAGTACCTACCTAGGTTCTCAAAGCTTGCACTCGCTAACTTCACTTAACCATTGCCTTTTCTTTCACCAAACCACAAGAGCGTAAATCTCAGCGCACCAAGGACGACACGCGTGGGCGTCTTATTTAATCAAGCTGAATCTGACTCACCCGGATCAAATGTCGCATACCAGCTTAAATTACGGATACATTTCTAACCAAGCTTGGTCTTTGTCTGTTTGATTCAAACCACCGCGTTTGATCCAATACCACTACGCCTTCAATCCTTAGGCAGCTGTCCTTCCCCCTAGCCGCCCTTGACGCCTTTCTTCTCGCTGCGCGCCGAACAATCCCGATTTCTAAACATACAAGCTTAATTCTGATCGGTCCAATCTGAAGCACCAGCTCTAAAGCACCCGAACCCGATACCGAGATATGGCAGAGATCGAAATGGATATCGATATGGCCAAGCCAGCATTTGGCGGTAGGATGGAAGACGATCTTATCGACTTCGACACCGACATGGTTGATACCAATGAAGACTCGCAAAAGCAAGATGATAACCTCAAGAGTGCGGACAGAGAAATGCAAGAGAATGAGGATGCTGTGAATCGCCACGCGTATGAGACAAACGGAATCACAAACGAGGACGTAGACTTCGATCTGCAAGATGTCGAGGATACAGCAAACCATACAGAACATGTGGATTATGAACTGAGCGAGGCTCATGAGTTTGAAACTCAGGAATCAGCCCAGCAACCTCAGGAAGATGCAAAAGAACATGAAGATAACATTGAGGTTTTGGATGAGATAGTCGTCCATGACGATATCGCTCCGGATGATCATGCATCTGCACACGAGATTGATTATGAATTTGAGGAAAATGCGGAACCGGAAGAGCCGCGACAAGATATCAAGACGAGCGCGACAAGCCATGCAACAGAATTGGGGGAAGATCGCGAAGCTGGTGTTGCTGCCGATCAGGAAGGTCACGAATCTGGGGATCATGTCATTGCTCCTGAACAAGATACATCTGAACACATTGAAGAAGAGAAAGACGGCTCAAACCACGACGACCAAAATGAGACCCAATCTCCAGAAGCGGGATCTGAATCTGCGGAGACGGCTGCGTTTGGTGAAGCTAAAGCCGAAGATGTGAATGCAGATGAGTATGATGAATATGCGGATCCTTCTGAGGACAATGGCGAAGCCCATGACGAAGAACACGCGGTTAGTCACGACGAGACGACAGCTTTGGCAAATGGGCGAAATAGCGAAACAGTTAAAACTGTTGATGCTGAAGATCACGACTTTGACGCGGGCGAGCATGTCCCAGCCGCGTATAACGAACATGGAACGGCCGATTCAGAGCATGCTGATCACTCGGCCACTGATGAAGACTTGAACGGGAAGGCAGATGCTGAGTTCCCTGCTATAACGGTACAGTATAAAGGAGACGAGTTCCCTCTGTTCTCCACCACCAACAATGGATTTTTTGCCGATACTTCGGTTCTCGACGAGCCCCTTGAGAAGTTGTTAGCTGGTCTCAGGAATGAACTGGAAAATGAGCTTGCCGAGGATGACGACTTGGTACTCCAGGTCGACGAGCTTGGCCTCGAACTTGCTGAGGTAAGGAAAGACTCTGTTTTTCACCGAGACCCGACTAACCTTGCGAAACAGACAACCCAAGGCGAACTTATGACAAATGTTACATTCCGCCAGATTCTTGAAATTTTTGATCTTCTTGTCAAGAATCAAGACCCAGACAGCTCACGGACACTGTATGCTTATCTCTTTACTAAACCAAACACAGAAAAACGCCTTGAATCTCTCATTGATAGTGCTACGGCAGGCAAGGGGCTTGATGAGGTTATTCACCTCTTCGAGGCCCCTATGACTGTGGGAACCAGTATGCTGGAAACTGCTGCGACTATCGATGGTGTTCACGAGGAATTGGATGAACTCGACAGTCCCGTTGATGAAGAGCACCGCGGCAAGGCACATGACGCAGAACTCGACGAGTACCCAGATGACGAATATCCGGATGACGAGCATGCGAATCTCGATGGGTCTGCTCTCGAGGATCGAGAGTCTCAGAGCCATGAAGAGGAATGTCAAGATGAGGATGAGCAACATGTTGGAGACGACCACGACACAGACGAACGAGACGACCATGATGTTACTACCGAAACTCAGATTGAGCTACCGGCTGATGCTTCCACTGTTGATGCGAACCCAGAAGGCGTCGATGACACTTTCACAACTGTCCAGGAGCAGGGTTTTCAGCAGCAAAATGGTAAAGCAACCTCACCCTCCCCCACTTTCCTTTGTTGCCATTATCCCGATTTCTGCCTCTGTGGTCCTTGTGTGGCGGAGTATATCGAAAATCACAATCGAGACGAATCAGAATACCGGAAATCCCTCAAGTCCAGCAATGAGACCATGGACAGTCTTGCACCCAGAAGACAGCACCCCCAATCCCAGCATTCTCATCCCCTCTCTGATTTCAGCACAATTCATTCTTTTCATGAAACTGACGAATTTTGTCCAGCACGAGCTGAAAGTGAGATTGACCCATTCGCCAACCTGGAGCTGGACGAGGACGCGGAGTTGAATGGTGATGTGGATCTCGAGGAGCACGTAGAGACCCAGGAAGAGGTCGATGCCGAGCCTGAAGCTGTCCGCGCGCAGACGAATGATACGGGCACCACAACCACCCTTCGAGAAGTAGAGGAATCGTCCTCTTTCAATGTTGATCTCGGTGCAGTCTCTACTGTAGCGGAAACAGCCGAGAAAAGCAACGCTGTCGACCATGACTTGGACGAAATCGACTGGAGGGATGAGCCTGAAGCAGATGATCGAGGACCAACCAGTCCTTCTGCCGCTGGCAAACGATCTCGTGGTGACGTCGATGACGTCGATGTGGAAGATGAGCAAGGTACGAAGAGAGAAGATATGTATCCTCTGCAATGTTGACTAATGTTGTGCAGAGGCCAAGCGTCGCCGTCCTTGAATAGTTTCGCCTCCAAACTAACCACACCTATCTCTCGATCTTCGCAAACACCCTTCACCATAACTAAAATCAACAGCTGCCGGTAATAAGGTGCATAGTGGCTATTCGAACTTGATAGTATGGTCCCCCAACCTCTATCATTGCCCAACGTCGTTGCCACAGCACTTTTTCTGGTGGTAAGAATACAACCTCCCCTGAACAACATACGGCGGGTCATTGAAGCCCGCTCTCGCGGATTTAAGCAAGGTAAGAATTGAACCCAACTACTAATATGATAGGAGAAAACGATCTCATGCACAAGCTGCATTTTATGGGATTGAACCCCCGATTCTGATCATAAACGACATGGTCTTTTGTTTTTTGTTTCGTACCTTACTTGCTTGTTGGTGACGCAAGTGTCAATACCCTTTCCCCTTCCAACTTAATAGTTAAAAGAACCAACTGCGCGATCCTGGTCGGTAAGACAACGGACAACGGGTGGATTAGTTCTGGTTCTGTATATGATATGGTTTGTGGGGTGGAATGAGGCGTTAGCGGCTGGACTGGAGGGGAAACTCAAAGCTGTGAACGGTGCTTGGAGCTGAAGTCGCAGTGAATAGTGGGAGATGATTGAGAGGGACAGCATTTCTGATGTGGATCTTTACTTTAGTTGGGGATATTGCAAAGCACAATCTTGTGTTGGCATAACCCGCCACTATGAGAGTGAACAATCTGAACCTTTGGCTGGTATAGTAGGTGGTTATCGAAGGCGTTTGGTGTAGGATCCTGGGGGTCATTTAGCTGGCTCGCTTTCTCGAAAATACTATTGTTTTGGACGGTCCAGTCGTTTGTTATTATAATTGTTATACATATCATTACTTCAGACGTTTAATATTGATGATAGGCGTGGCGATGAAGACATGTGATTTCACCAAGGTATCATAAAACAGAAACAGAGGTTGAAACAATTTGATTGTGAGCATTGATCGATCAATCAATCAACTTCTCTGATCGCTGAGTACTTTGCAGCATTAAAGGACGTCTTGGATCCCTGTTTGAAGATGTCGGTTAGGTTAGGGGTTGATTAAGTTGAGCGCTAAGCGTGTCGATCAGGAACAGGCTGAGGCAGTAAGGTAATCCTATTTGCTCACCATTTCAGAGAATTTGGAGAATATTTACCCGGGACCCCGTAAGTTCATTCAAGACTCTGTAAATGAGAATATTTGTAGGTGATTCTGAGAGAAAGGGGAGGCTTACTACCTACGTGGTAGACGCAAAAAATCCAAATGTGGCGAGTGGAAGGCGCTGCTGCGATGTTCTCGATCTTTTGGTGCAGCGGAGCGAGCGAGGCACTACCGGATTGCGGATGCTAAAAAAAAAATTTACCTAAAGATTTATCGACAGTTTGGACCTTGAGATGCGGGCTGCTGACGTGGACACGAGGCCAGTTTGAGCCTTTGAGCGAGCAAGGCGGGACGAAGTCCAGGGGTTAAAGCCGTGAGATGGCAAGTGACGCAAAGCAAAAAGGGGGGGGGGGGGGTGATAACCCTTTGAATCAATCAGCGGGAAGCGCTAAAGGAATTGAGGCCAGGGAGCAAAGTCAGTCAGTGAGTACTTACCTACCTCCTAGGTACCTTTAGTACCTAGGTAAGT
>JAADJG010000731.1:0-15683 GCA_012932025.1 Fusarium austroafricanum | reverse complement strand
ATTGCTCCAATGCCCTATCAATGTGGGCGCTGAGCTGATGCCCTTCCAACTCGTATTCAGCCTCGAGCCCGCTCAATGCTGTCAGGAGCAACTGTGGCGGCTGGTTCAAGGACCCTGTCGTCACGAACGCATGCTCCTGAATCGCCTTGCCATAGTCATATTGAAACACGCCGCCTTTCTTATTGCTGCGAGCACTCACTACAACATCTCCAAGGCGTATATCGTGCTTTGCGCTTGGGGCGCCGCCGCCGATGCCAACCATCAATCCGAAACGAATGTTTGGAAAGCTGCGCAGCATGTCCCTTGCCACAGTGGCGGCGGAGGTCGTGCCATACTCAGATTTAGGCAAGACGGCCATGGCAACGTTGTGCTTCCCGATTTTCCCCAGAGCATAGTTATTATTGTCATTATCGGCGATTGTTTCGAGTTGGTCGTGTTTTTCATCAAAGAAGGCTCGCGCAGCGACAAATTCGGTGGTGACGGCACAAATCCAGCCGACCGTGTACTTCTGGGGATTCGACATGGTCGGCGATCGATGTCGAGCGGAGAGGAAGACGTGATGCTGTATGGATAGAGAATTGCAACAGAGGAGCGCTCGAGGAGGCGCATAGCGAGGTCCGCATGTTCTTGGTGGCGGCGGGCATTTATCAGGCTCTAAGGACAAGTGAGGATTCCATCAGTCAGCCTCACGGCGGCCTCTATGCAACAACTTGCGGCAGGCTGGGCGTTGTAACCGCATGATTGGCGAAGAAATTGATGTCAAAGCCACTACCGCTCAGATGCGGAGCGAATGGAGCGGCACGAAAGGCGGCCATCTATCAGCTGGACACCTGATCTCCCAATAGAAGCAAATCCGGCGAACGGCCAGGCAAACACGTACAGAATTTGATGCCTCCAGTCTTTCTTGATTACCGCCCTGTCGTTCTTATGACTCTTTGGAATTCTGGGATGGCCGCTTGTGTATCGAGATTGCGCGATAACAATAATGAATGGCGTGTAGGAGCAAACATACTGGCGTTCGTCGCGGTAAGCGCAGGGTGGAAAGAATGCGTTCTGTTCCGAAAGATGGCAGACGAAGAAAGAAAACCTATTGTCAGCCAATGGGACGATGTCGCAATTGAATGGTCGCTCGGTTCATGCCAGCAGGTGGTGCCGCTCATCATGTCTACGTCGTAAGATTAGGCATATGGACAGTTGTTCAAGTTTGTATGGCTTATCACCGAGTCGCACGACAAGTTTAGTAGCTCACTTCAGGCAAAGCAAATTCTGCGGGACTTTTCCCCTGCCCTAGTGGTATTAATTCGGATTGTGAATATGATAATCTCTGCTAGATATCGTCGTATAAGAGGACTTAATAATCCATGGCCTTCTTAATGGAAAGTGGTGGGCGGTCTAATGAAAAGCAGTAGTGCGTGGGGCAAGAGAGACCGTGCCTGGCTCACTCTGAAGGAGGGGCCGGACTGAGCAAGCTCCAGCTAGCGCGATTGGCTGCGCGTCAAGAGCAAAACGCGGGTCTTCATAACAAACAATTCTAGAGCTGATCACTGCCCTCCTCCCGCACAACTCAGTCAACCAATTAATTAATCAATCAGTCAAATAGATTCATGGAAGAACTCGAGAGGCTGCGGAAGCAGTTGGAGGAAGAACAGCGCCTACGTAAGGAAGAACAGCGCCTACGCGAAGCCGCCGAAAAACGCGCAAGCGCATCACAACCACTATCACTCAATTCGTACCTCGAGACTTGCCATACACTCCGCCTCTCTATCGACGTTGTCACCGATCGGTCCCTCACGACTCAAGGCGATACGACTAATCCGACCGGCCGCTTCTACCCTCGTCGAATCGTCCCTTGGGATGCATTCCCAACAGAGCAAGAAAAAGTTTGGGCCGACTTGGCCTTCAGCCCCTCGTTCGCCGCCCAGTCCTTTTTTCCGTCTCGACACCAGCTAGAATACGTCGAGTCGTTGCTTCATCCGATTAGTAGCGAGATTGATCTTCGAAACAGTGAGCGGGACGTGGTAGAGAACGCAGTTCAGAAGCTTGTGGATGCTACATACGCCGATCTTACCCTGAGAAACCACCTTGGTCTCAACGGAACATTGACGTTTGAGAGTCATACCAATCTTGGAATTACAGACGAGTCTCTTTCCGAATCTATGGATCAAGTCTCCCTCAGCTCGAGAACATCGGCTCGAACATCGAGGCGTCGGAAAGCACGAGGAAAAGGCAATCGGGCAGACCAGTTCTGCATATCCCGAACGTCAGACGGCCAGCGGTTCCCAGCAGTCGCAATCGAGTACAAAGCGCCCCATAAATTGAGTTGCGATGAGGTTGTTACAGGACTAGTCGGAGAAATCCAACCCGACCGCGATGTGATCAATCAGGAGGGCGAGGGTTTCGAGTTCGAAGCTAGGAGACTCACCACCGCCGTGATAACGCAACTCTTCTCGTACATGGTTGGTAAAGGTACGCAGTATGGCTACGTCTGTACAGGGGAGACGTACATCTTCTTGCACATACCAAGGGATCCCTCCTGCGTCTACTACTCTGTTTGCATACCGAGTCTAGATGTTGAAGACGATGACGAGAACCGACTTCATCGGACGGCTGTGGCGCAAGTCTACGCCTTTGTACTCCAAGCTGTTCGATCGCCACTGCCGTCTCAGGCGTGGCACAACGCTGCAGATCAACTCGATACATGGGCTGTAGAGTACGACGACGTGCTCAGAAGCATCCCTGCGACGCTCCGCAAAGCAAAGCGCACCACACCATACAGAGCACAACGATGGAAAGGTTTCACACGCTCGCCGATCCGAACGCGTTCGCAATGCCTGCCTCTCGAAGATAGGAAGGTTCAACCCAGCGACGACGATAACGAAGATGACGAAAGCCCTTCTCCAACACCGAATCTAACCGGTCGTTCATTAGGCGAGTCGAGAGGCACGAGTTCGAGTGAAACACAAGTGCAAGGAAGAGTGTCCGATACGCAAGGGCATGCGGACAAGCAACAAAATATACGAGACCGGCCATACTGCACCCATGAATGTCTGCGTGGAATTGCTTCCGGCGGCACTCTAGATGAGAGGTGCCCTAACATCGCGGACCATGGCAAGGCACATATCGACCGACAGAGCTTTGTTGCCCTCTTGCGCGATCAACTGGCAACTGATCGTGGGGATGATGCTGATTGTACGCCGCTTGGCATCTCGGGATCGCGAGGGTCCCTCTTCAAGCTATGCCTGTCATTGCGTGGTTACACGCTCGTGGCTAAAGGTGTAGAGGCAATGGATGCAAGACATCTACGGCACGAAAATAAGATGTACGATCATGTTTGGTCACTTCAGGGCACCTTCGTACCAGTCTGCCTGGGTATAGTTGACCTTATCAAGCCGTATTACTTCGACAGTGGCGTATATGTACATTTTTTGTTACTCAGTTATGGCGGTCGGCCTGTCTTACGAGAGATGAAAGAGGTTAGGCCGAATGTTGTCGACCAGATCATTATGGCGCTCAACCGACTACACCAGTACCGAATCTTGCACCACGATGCGGAGCCACGCAACGTCCTGTATGATCGATCAAGAGGGCGATGCATGTTGGTAGACTTGATGCTGGCGGAGATTCATGATCAACAACCTCTTGGATCCATTAATTGTAACAGACAAAGCCGGAAGAGGAAGTGGGTGACGGGCAAGCATGTACCAGATGCCTTTTCCGTCGAGGTGCAGTCTCTGCGGGCGAGTCTGGATTGAAGATATGCTACTTCCTGGGAAGTCGCATCAAGGGCGGCGATAGGAGGCGTATGGCTGCCCTTGCCCGTTGGCCAACACAAAGAAACTGAGCGTCTTCAGGCTAGACTCCCTCCATGTATTGTGTCTTGGCATGTTGGAAGGATCTCGCATATGCTTTCCCGTCACTTTGTTACTCTTTCGGCTTTGTCTGTTACAATTAATGGATCCAAGAGGTTGTCGGATGAAGATGTTTACTCACATTTACGGAAGACGACTGTCTTGTTATGACAACTACATTGTTTAATTCAGAGTATTGCAATTGGTCTTGTCAGTACGGAAAGATTGCAAGTTAGTAAGCATAATGCTGTTTAATATCCCCGATGTCCCTCTTGCTAGATAACCGTAAATCTTCTGCAGCCCTTCCAGAAGGTCCTCTTTTATCCGCGTTGTTCATCAGATCTATACCCGGATAGTCTATCTATTTTACGTCGTTGCCAATTAGTCAACAAGTCATCTGGCACGGACACACCTGATATCGTGCATGATGTTGATGCAGTGCCGATGATCAGCTAGGGAAAAAATATGGAATCAATTCCGGCCCATGATTCGGGAACCCATTTCTGCAGCAGGAGGAAACCGCAGATAGATAGAAGAATTCGCAAACAAGACGTCTTTCGTTAAGGCAGGCATTAACGTTGGCGCAATTACTTGAGTGCGAATGACAGGTAGGGCCATGGCTTCGGCAGCATAAAGGCTGGAGGTTTGGTCGTAGGTTCAACCGAAACCGATAGTCTAAAGGCGAGGTAATTTCGTTCGTTCCCTGCTCTTTATCGAGCTGGATCGCTTTCTGGACATTATCTTGGCCCCGTTCAGATTGAGCAATTGCACGATCTCGGGGTTACCGCCAAGTGAGGCAGTCTGTAGAGCATTGCCGTACTCGCCGCCCTGCGCGTTGACATCCGCTCCATTATCCAGCAGTAGTTGCACAATCTCTCGGTTGCCCTTATATGGGACAGCCTGTAGAGTATTGCTGTGCTAGCCGCCCTGCGCGTTGACATCCGCTCCATTATCCAGCAGTAGTTGCACAATCTCTCGGTTGCCCTCAAATAAGGCAGCCTGTAGAGCATTGCCGTACGGACCGCCCTGCGCGTTGACATCAGCTCCTCTGTCTAGCAGTAGTTGCACGATCTCGGGGTTGCCCTTCCATGAGGCAGCATATAGAACATTGCCGTAAAAGCCGCTCTGCGCGTTGACATCTGCTCCTTTGTCTAGCAGTAGTTGCATAACCTCTAGGTTGCCCCTAGATGAGGCAGCCTGTAGAGCATTGCCGTACGGACCGCCCCGCGCGTTGACATCCGCTCCCTTATCTAGCAGTAGTTGCACGACCTCCAAACTGCCCTCATATGAGGCAGTCTGTAGAACATTGCCGTAATAGCCGCCCTGTGCGTTGACATCTGCTCCCTTATCTAGCAGCAGTTGCATAACCTCCAAGTTGCCTTTCCATGAGGCAGACTGTAGAGTATTGCCGTACTCGCCGCCCTGCACGTTGACATCTGCTCCCTTATCTAGCAGTAGTTGCACAACCTCCAGGTTGCCACTATATGAGGCAGCCTGTAGAGCATTGCCGTACTGGCCGCCCTGCGCGTTAACATCCGCTCCTTTGTCCAGCAGTAGTTGCACAATCTCTCGGTTGCCGTTAAGTGAGGCAGCCTGCAGAGCATTGCCGTAATAGCCGCCCTGCGCGTTGACATCAGCTCCTCTGTCTAGCAGTAGTTGCACGATCTCGGGGTTGCCCTCAGATGAGGCAGCCTGTAGAGCATTGCCGTACCAGCCGCCCTGCGCGTTAACATCTGCTCCCTTATCTAGCAGCAGTTGCACAACCTCTAGGTTGCCTTTCCATGAGGCAGCCTGTAGAGTATTGCCGTACCAGCCGCCCTGCGCATTGATATCCGCTCCACCGTCTAGTAGCAGTTGCACGACCTCAAGTTTGCCCTCAGATGAGGCAGCCTGTAGAGCATTGCCGTACTGGCCGCCCTGCGCGTTAACATCCGCTCCACCGTCTAGTAGCAGTTGCACGACCTCAAGTTTGCCCTCAGATGAGGCAGCATATAGAGCATTGCCGTACTGGCCGCCCTGCGCGTTGACATCCGCTCCTTTATCTAGCAGGAGTTGCACAACCTCCGGGTTGCCACTATATGAGGCAGCCTGTAGAGCATTGCCGTACTGGCCGCCCTGCGCATTGACATCTGCTCCCTCTGTCGTCAGATCTCTTGCGGCCCCTACGAGTCCAGCTAAACAAGCATAATACAGTCTGGGTGCTCTAGCAGGTCCTGGTTCATCGGTCCACGAGCGGTCGGCCTGATATAACCGACACCACCGTTGAAATGTTGTCTCGTCTCGTAAAAAGCTAACTGTGATTCGAACGATGTCTTCAGAAGTCTCGGCCGAAACGGCGTATTCCGTCCAGTATTTTGCCGCATATCGCGCCATCGGAAAATCGGATCTGATTGTGCTGCAATTGTTGATATCACTAAGATAAGTCAGGCAGGTTCTGGTGATGATAATGCTGGCATTTTCGAGGTCGAACTCGGCTTGTTTGAGAAGATATTCTTTGACAGAGAAGTGAGCGAGATGAAGTTCCTCTACGGTCCCAGCGTAGTTCGTGACTTCGGCGATTATCACCAAGCTGGGGCAGTATCGCAGGATATCGGCTGCTTGAAATAGCCTGCGTTTAACGTTGAAACCTTGAGGCTCTTGATTTATCTCTGTGGCTATTACTTCGACGGCCTCTGGCAGTGTCAGAGGCCGCTTGGTGTGGACGAGAAACTGCAGGAGACGAATCGCGCTGCTCTTATATTCTGACGGTATGTTTTGGACCATGCGGCGATATGTCTCATTCAGATCCCTGGGTAAGGACTCGAGGGCTTCCTCTACGGCTGCTGGAGTCAGACATCGAGCAAGGCTTTCTAGTTGACAAGCTGCCCATTTGAACCTGCGACAAAATGTCAGAAAAGTGTTTGCTTTATGATGGTGATCTAGGCCAAAGCTTACATCCCATCGGCTCTGTCCCCGATTTTGTCACGAATCTCCTGTAGGATACCTGGAGATAACTCCTTCTTTACGAAATCACGCTTATTTTCAAGCGTTGCTGTAACGTAGGAGCGGATGTCAGCGTTGACAGCCTTCTTGTCGAGTAGGATACAGTTGAGCTCATCAAATGAGTCAGGGATCTCGCGTTGGAAGTCTGCTTCTGGACGGCCGGTCACAATAAGCTGGGCGTTGCTGGACGCTGTATTATTTATCCAATCCAGAAGTTCTCCCCTTGTTGTACACTCATCCAAAGCATCGAGGACGATAACAACTCTTTCGGTCATCTGTACCATTGTGTCGACACAGGCCGACAAGGCATTCGTATCTGGTTGTCTCCGTCCATCATCATGGGAAGTGAAAAGACTATCAAGTCTTCTCGCCGCTTCGTTCCCGGTATGATAAAGCTGAACTGCCAGCGAGCGTAAGAGATCCCCCAGTTTCTGCTTCCTGGCATCGTTAAAGTCGAAGAAGAATGCAAGCGTGGTGTGGGTGTCTATTTGCAGAAGGTGATCAAGAATCGTCGTACTCAGAATGGTCTTGCCACATCCTGCCAGACCGTACAGCCACAGGTGTTGACGTGACCCAAGTTTCCATTCCTGGAAGGCGGGACTGTTTAGAAGCCAGGCCCCAGTGCCGGGATGACGGTGTTTTCTTGCCAAGTTAGCGTTCGTTGAGTAATCTGGCGGGGACAGCCAGCGCTCGATTTTGGTGAAGTGATGGTCAGATGCTATGCTCATCACTGCATGCTTGGTTTCAATTCCCGTGGATTCGACTATTCCAAGTTAGAAAGGAAGCGTGAGCAGGCGTTATGATACTAACTGGAACTGAGGACTTCGCTAATAGGCTTCTCGGCCTCGATCTTGCTGGGAGGAATCTGGTGTAGGAGATCTTTGGCATACGCCGCTGCCATCATTGCCGCAAAGCCCTGCCACTCCTTGTTCTTGTGGGAGTCAGAATAATCGCATATCCCGCGGATCACCAGACACGGGAAGTGGTTCATTAGCCCAGCTGCCTCCATTTCGAAGCAGAGAACGCCCTTCTTCGTTGCAAGCGCATCCCGTGTCAAAGCATCCTTCATCAAACGATTTGACGAAGCGATCAAGCCGTAGTGAATAGCGGGGTTATCTTCATGTTCAGTACGATCGGATCGCACTACCAAGGTTGAGGGATCATCGCCACAAGCTTTCGCGCAGCTGGACTGATCATCTGGCGGGTGAACCTTTGAGGAGTGGTATAGTCGGTCAGTGCTGGATTCGGGCCGTTGGAACTCTTTCTTAAGTCTCGGGTTCTCTACCAAGATATCGTCGATATGTTTATCAATCTGGTGTCCTTTGCGCTTGTATTGCGTCAAGAGTCCATGTACGGCTGTTCGCAGAATTGTCGGCGGCTGATTCAAGAATCCGGTCTCCTGGAATTCCTGACCCTGCACGGCCTTCCCAAAATCGTACTGGAACACACCGCCCTTCCCATGGCCAGAAGCACTCACCACGACGTCCCCAAGGCGAATATCATGCTCAGGAGTCGGCGCACCGCCGCCAATCCCAACCATCAGGCCGAATCTGACGCTGGGGAAGCTGTGAAGCATATCTTTCGCGACACCAGCAGCAGACGATATACCGTATTCGCCATGGGGAAGGACAGCAATGACAACATTGTGTTTCCCGATCTTGCCCAGTGTGTAGTTGTTGCTATCGTTAGCGGATACGAACTCGGGTCCTTCGTGCTCTTCGTCGAGAAAGAGTTGCGCAGCAAGGTACTCAGTTGCAATGGCACAGATCCAGCCGACCGTGTACTTCTGGGGATTCGACATAGTCGGCGATCGATGTCGAGCGGAGGGGAAGACGTGATGTTATATGGAAAAACAATCGCAATAGAGGAGCGCTCGAGGAGGCGCATAGCGAGGCCCGCATGCTCTTGGTGAGGATTTCACCTGTTGGGCTCACGGTGCCTCTATGCAGCAACTTGCGGCAGGCTGGGCGTTGTAGCTACATGATTGGCGAAGAAATCCATATCAAAGCCACTGCCGCTCAGATGCGGAGCGAATGGCGCGGCACGAAAGGCGGCCATACATCAGCTGGACACCTGGTCTCCCAATAGAAGCAAATCCGGCGAACGGCCAGGCAAACACGTACAGAATTTGATGCCTCCAGAGGAAGCTGCCGCTATTTTGATGCAAGGTATACAGGTGACCGCATGGTCATCAGTGTCGGGCGGGGACCGGTGTTCCGGCGGAGAATAATGGACCATGACCCAAAAATAAAGGCGGCGCGTATGGTCCCGCGCCGACGCGACACCCCACATCCTCCCAGAGCACCTCTGATACAGCCCCCAGGGTAATAAAGGTGGAACTCGTGCACGCAACCACAAGATGTAGTGGCGTTTGCCACATATAGGCCAACGTTATTGGGACTAATTCATCTCTATAACCACTACCGAAAGAATCCGGTTTAGTGTCTTCCCGCCAGATTTGTTTCTGTCACACTGTTTTTACAGTACATGTTATTATATTGGCAAATGAGGTCGGGATGATCAGCCTCTAATGGACTCGTCTGCGCTTCGAGGTGTGGAGCGAGCTAATGGCCAGTGCAACGGAGTAACAAACTTTAGTTGCACATCGTGAGGGCGAAGACTAGGCAAGTGTCAATGTGTATAACCTGCCTAACAAAAATGGGTCAACTGAGCTCAACCATTCATGAGCTTGCTTCTGATAAGATTCTGCCCGAGTTGACCGCCAAATATGGTGGGGTTGATTTTCTCGGTCCGCTTCGAGGCGCTGTAATAACCTTTAATTAGTGCCTCATTCTAACAATCAAAACTTCGGATTATAGCTAGGTCGAGATCATGTTTCCATCCAGTGGTAAAACTTTACCTCCTCCACCTCCCTTTAAGGTGGCATCAGAGTCACGGAATGAAAAGCCAGCTTCCAATGGTGGTCGTGGTACTGATGATGCTCTTACTGTCACTCGAATTCTTGAGGCATCTGATATTCCATGTTGTCTTGTGGGGATATCTGCGCTTATATTCTATGGCGCTGCTAGGGTACGTCCGGTATGTGTCCTTCAATTTCTCATCTTTGCATGGCCGACCAATAGGCTTGCTGACTCCTTCGCACCGGTTCATCAGGACTGGGAAATCTGTATTCCGACAGAACTCGTTGGTAAAGCTGTACAGCTATTACAATCAGAACCACACTCGGCCTACTACGATTTAGTGGAGCCTTGGCCCTATCCAAGCACATCCCTTTTACATACCTATCATCGTTTCAAAGGCAAAGGCACCAACTTCTACTTCATCCTTGTACCTGCGCAAGATGTCCATATAGCTTGCGAGCCTTCGAATATCACACGCAGCCTTAGGGGGTTACCTTATCCTAACCTAAGCGTCTTTATTCAAAGTTGCTTGGATACTCGTAATGAAACGCAACTTTGTGACGTTGTCGACGGCACTAACCTATCAGAACAATGGGGAGAAGAAAACCTCGAACTCGAAGGGTTTAATGATGTGGAGTGGGCCCAAGATATAAACAAACGAGGACGTGAATTTGAAAATGGCAGATTTGCGCACTGGGCTCCTTTCGCCTGGGATGCCCCGAGAAGTAGGCGGGATATGTGGCAGTCCGTGGTACGGACAAAGAAAGATAGGCTGGACTGGACAAAGCCGAGTGATGTCTTTATCACGCAGTACCGTATCATAGACGACCCGGACCCGTGGACTGTTCTTTCAGATGATTATTAAGGACTTGATGCATAGCGAAGTTGAATAAACCATATAGCCAATAGGTGATATTAGGTCCCTAAGCTATCCTATCTCAATACCGATCTCCTTTCGAACATTATCTATAATGTTTACCTTAACTTAGATATATGGGAATTGCGTTAGATTATATTTAGGTAATCATCGTCGGTCTCCTAGGGATAACCAACGACTGCCTGCATTCTCAGATATGAAACCTCACTATTCTCACAGTTCTAGTCGAGACCCAGGGTTCTCTTCATATCTTTGCGAATTTTCTTGTCACTCACTGAGGCTTTATAGACCTCGTAAAACTCTCGTCGCCCCTCCTCTGACAGATATGCACTCCACTCCCTGATGGTGCTTCCGTATGTCCGAAATAGAAATTCAAGATCCTCGAAGTCTGAATTCTTTTTTCTTGACATCCACGTTCCCAGTTTTCCTTCCACTTGCCAAGTTAAGAAAATTACTGGCACCTCTTCGCCTTGGGGAGTCCGGAAGCGAGGCCTGATCAGCTCGAATGAATCCTCCTGTCCCAAGACTGGTGTATTGAGCTGGCCTACACGATATCGTCAGCTAGCATCATACGTCCTTTTGATATAGACTAAAGCTTTCAGTCGTACGTACCTGAGAGTACAATGTCAGCGCCGACAAGTTGTCCATTTTCGCCAATGTCCACGAACATTCTTTCCTGAATACTGCCTGTCATCTCATAATACGACAGTATGGCCCTAGGATAAGGTTAGCAACGACAGATTCACATTGAAAAGGTAACACGTACCAGGCGAACGGGGCTAGGGTTGCCCTGACTTGGCCAACATCATTCGCCAACACCAGAAGATCCAGATCCCTAGTTTCCCGACGGGACCCTCGAAGCTTGAGCGCCCATCCTCCAAACCAGGCATAATACTGACCGCTGAATGCTTCTTGGAGGTAGGAAGCAGCCTTGGCCATCTGCTCCGAAGTTGCTCTCGAAGCATTGCGTTCAAGGTCTCTCAACTCCCTTGGCGAATCCTGACCAAAATATCTCGCCCCGTCAGAACGAACACTCAAGCTGGCCATCTTTGAGTTCTGGGAAGAATATGATAAGATAAGGACTGAATATTTAGTCAGAGCTTGGTATTCCGATTACTGCGTATATGATTCACGGCATAAAACGCTGGTATGGATTAAGGTATTTATACACACGAAACACTCGCTGGATTCAATTTGCACGACAAAAATAGTATCAGAGGTCGGGGCCCGTGTGAGGTCTCTTAACGTTTGGCGCAGTCAGTCATACGGTCGGAATGTGCAAGCGCTTGCTTGTGACTCTTAGGTCACAGGAGTTGAGGCCACATTTAAGTCCCCGCCTTACCTGTCTTGGGATGATTATTGGCTAACATAACCGCGCGGCTATGTGTTGTTTTGACTACTTCTTCCATGTCTATAGAGCATCGACGGGAGCCAACAGATAGACTGAGTTATTACTCTCAGCGTCTTCCGCGTTAATCCGGTCACCATAACAGAAGGCCCGGGGAAGAGGATCTACAGAGGAAGCCGGACGAGGATAAGGACCGGAGTAGCGTGACCGAGGCAATCACAGCTTCCTTCGGCGGCCCCGCGCCGGATGATCCACATCTTACCGGCCGTGGGGCGTCTCGGACGGAGCAACCCCTATAAACCGTGAAGTGTTCCAACACTCAATAAAGCTAGCTATGCTTCAATTTCTCCAGTGCGCCCTTCAGCTCGCTAACGCTTTCTCTCGACATCCGCTCGAAGACCTCTGTCAAAGGGGAAAAGATACGAACTGGCTTTACTCTCGGTATTAACCAACGGGTGTTCCGCCAAGCGTGGTTGCATGCCGGTTGCTGAAAGCCTTAATGCATTTTCCGTTTGCCCGTTTCGAGCACATAGGTATGGTCAATGCCGACTCTGTAGTCAAGCCAGAAGCTGGTGCATTGAGGTTGATTTCCTGCCAAATATACAACTAGCAAGTCTTGGTTTTATGTTGAGTCGTATTGCTTGCTATTGAGTCTATTACTATCCCATCTCCGACTAATGTTCCTCTCACGCCTGCCTTGTGAACTCGTCTCTACGCCATCTCAATGTGTCAATACATCAAACGAAATTCCGTCTGGAGAATTACCCGTGCGTCTATATTCGGCTGGAGTAGAATAAAGATAGGAACAACATTGGCGCAATTACTTGGGTACGAATGATAGGTAGGGACCATGGCTTCGACAGCATAAAGGCTAGAGGTTTGGTCGTAGGTTTAAGCGAAACCGGTAGAGTCTAAAGCCGAGGTAATTTCGTTCGTTCTCCGACGTTTATCGAGTTGGATCGCTTTCTGGACATCATCTTGGCGCCGTTCAGATTGAGTAATTGCACGACCTCTAGGTTGCCTTCGGATGAGGCAGCCCGTAGAGCATTGCCGTAAAAGCCGCCCTGCGCGTTGATATCCGCTCCCTTATCCAGTAGTAGTTGCACAACCTCTAGGTTGCCCATACATGAGGCAGCTTGTAGAGCATTGCCGTGCTCGCCTCCTTGCGTGTTGACATCTGCTCCTTTATCCAAGAAGATTTGCACGATCTCTAGGTGGCCTTTAGATGAGGCAGCCTGTAGAGCATTGCCGAAGTAGCCGCCCTGCGCGTTAACATCTGCTCCTTTGTCCAAGAGGATTTGCACGATCTCTAGGTGGCCCCTACATGAGGCAGCCTGTAGAGCATTGTCGAAGTTGCCGCCCTGCGCGTTAACATCTGCTCCTTTGTCCAAGAGGATTTGCACGATCTGTAGGTGGCCCATAAATGAGGCAGCCTGTAGAGCATTGTCGTACTCGCCGCCCTGCGCGTTGACATCCGCTCCTTTGTCTAGCAGTAATTGCACAATCTTCAGTTTGCCTTTATGTGAGGCGGCCTGTAGAGCATTGCCATACAGGCCGCCCTGCGCGTTGACATCCGCTCCTTTGTCTAGCAGTAATTGCACAATCTTCAGTTTGCCGTTAAATGAGGCGGCCTGTAGAGCATTGCCGTAATAGCCGCCCTGCGCGTTGACATCCGCTCCTTTGTCTAGCAGTAATTGCACAATCTTCAGTTTGCCGTTAAATGAGGCGGCCTGTAGAGCATTGCCGTACTGGCCGCCCTCCGCGTTGACACCTGCTCCTTTGTCCAGAAGTATTTGCACGACCTCTAGGTGGCCTTTAGATGAGGCAGCCTGTAGAGCATTGCCGTAATAGCCGCCCTGCGCGTTGACGTCTGCTCCCTCTGTCGTCAGGTCTCTTGCCGCCCATGAAAGCCCACCCAGACAAGCATAATACAATCTAGATGCTCTAGGAGGCCCTGGTTCATCGATCCACGGGCGGTCGGCCTGATACAATCGACACCACCGTTGAAATGTTGTCTCGTCTCGTAAAAAGCTAACTGTGGTTCGAACGATGTCTTCAGAAGTCTCGGCTGAAACGGCGTATTCTGTCCAGTACTCTGCCGCATATCGTGCCATTGGAAAATCAGATCTGATTATCCTGCAATTGCTTCCGATATCACTAAGATAAGTCAGGCAGGTTCTGGTGATGACAATGCTGGCGCTTTCAAGATCAAATTTGGCTTGCTTGAGAAGATATTCCTTGACGGAGAAGTGGGCAAGATGAAGTTCCTCTACGGTCCCAGCGTAGTTCGTGACTTCGGCGATTATCACCAAGCTGGGGCAGTATCGTAGAACGTCGACTTTTTGACATAGTCTGCCGTCAACGTCGAAGCCCCGAGGCTCTTGATCTATCTGTGTGGCCAAGACTTCGATGGCCTCTGATAGCGACAGAGGCCTCTTGGCGTAGACGAGAAACTGCAGGAGACGAATCGCGCCGCTCTTGTATTCCGACGGTATGTTGTGGAGCATGCGGTAATATGTCTCATTCAGATCACGGGGCAAAGACCCGAGAGCTGCCTTGATGGCTTTTGGACTCAGACATCTAGCAAGACTCTCTAGTTGACAAGCTGCCTATCTAAACCTGCGACGAATGTCAGAAAAATATTTGACTTATACCGATGACCTAGGCCAAAACTTGCATCCCATCGGCTCCATCTCCGATTTTATCACGGATTTCGTCTAGAATACCTTGAGATAGTTTCTTGTCCACGAAATCAGGCTTCTTTTCAAGCGTTGCCTCAACATAAGAGCGTATGTCAGCGTTGACAGCCTTCTTGTCAAGTAAGACACAGTTACGCTCATCAAACGAGCGAGGGATCTTGCGTTGGAACTTTGCCTTAGGTCGGCCAGTCACGAGAATCTGGGCGTTACTAGACGCCAAACCTCTTAGCCAATGTAGAAGTTCTTCTCTCGTCGTACACTCATCCAAAGCGTCGATGATGACGAAGACTTTTCCAGTGATTCGTATCATTGTATCAATATAGGCAGATAAGGCAGTCGTATCTGGTTGTCTCCGTCCATCATCATGGGAAGTGAAAAGACTATCAAGTCTTCTTGCCGCTTCGTTCCCGGTATGATAAAGCTGAACTGCCAGCGAGTGTAAGAGATCCTCTAGTTTCTGCTTCCTGGCATCGTTAAAGTCGAAGAAGAATGCAAGCGTGGTGTGGGTGTCTATTTGCAGAAGATGATCCAGAATCGTCGTACTCAGAATGGTCTTGCCACATCCTGCCATGCCGTAGAGCCACAGGTGTTGACGTGACCCAAGTTTCCATTCCTGGAAGGCGGGACTGTTTAGAAGCCAGGTCCCAGTGCCGGGATGACGGTGTTTTCTTGCCAAGTTAGCGTTCGTTGAGTAATCTGGCGGGGACAGCCAGCGCTCGATTTTGGTGAAGTGATGGTCAGATGCTATGCTCATCACCGCATGCTTGGTTTCATTTCCCGTGGATTCGACTATTCCAAGTTAGAAGAGGAAGCGTGAGCTGGCGTTATGATACTAACTGGAACTGAGGACTTCGCTAATAGGCTTCTCGGCCTCGACCTTGCTGGGAGGAATCTGGCGTAGGAGATCTTTGGCATACGCCGCTGCCATCATTGCTGCAAAACCCTGCCACTCCTTATTCTTGTATGAGTCAGAGTAGTCGCATATCCCGCGGATCACCAGACTCAGGAAGTGGTTCATCAAGCCGGCCGCCTCCATCTCGAAACAAAGGACATCCATACTAGCCGCCA
>JAADJG010000730.1:0-51670 GCA_012932025.1 Fusarium austroafricanum | reverse complement strand
TTAGTAATCTATATATAAAAAGATTATAAAATCTTCCCTATAAATATAATTAAGAAGGCTATTTTTTTTAATAATTAGTTTACCTCTAAAGTAAAGAAATTTTAAGTTAGCCTGTATTAATAAATTTACTTACTTTTAATTAGCTCTATATTCCTGTTGCAATTATATTGAGGCCTTATGCCGCTTAAAGAAATAGAAGCAGAAAAAGTTAAAATAAGTTAAATATCAAGCGCAAACTTTATCTTTCTAATTTGATTTTATAAATCCGGTTGATATTCCTTTTATTCCCATACAATTTGTTATACCTTGGTGGTTGGTGATATCTGCATTGATTATCTCCAGATACTGTCTAGGACTCCCTTCCTCAACGACCTCTAATCGGAATCAACCTCCATTACCTCTAAACTCCAATATGGTAGTTCCCTTGCAAGCATTATTTGGGTATTCCTCTCCCCATCCGATTCTTGCTCTTCATAAATATCATCAATTCGTGGTGGTGGAGTTGAAAATATCGTACGGCGCATCTTTCGACGCATCTCTTGACGCATCTTCCGACGCATACGGCGTGCACTAGAATCAACTCCGCCGGCGTCCAAATCGTTTTCACTCTCTTCGCTGCTGCTGAGTTCACTATAGGTCCGGCGGGCTGGACGGTTTGGCCTCTGGTGACGCCTTAGTTCTCTGATTCTCTGTCTCCTGGCCAAGAACATTGATTCAGCTTCAGCAATGTTTTCGCTGTCCGGTGATGAATTGCAATTCAGATTTGTGAAAATTCCCACGAGCGTGCTATTTTCGTTCTTGCTTCTTGACTGAGGTCTACTGCTGGCTGACTCGATCTCGTCAGGGAGCAAGACATCTAAGCCTTCGTTATTACTACCAATTGAGTGGACTTCTTCCAAAACAAAGTCTGGGGATAGGTGGGGTCTATCAGAGAAGACCTTTTGTGGTTTTCGTGATGAATCAGAGCTCATAAAACTGCTGGAATCTTCTGACAAATCTTCATCGCTGTCTGTGGAACCTTTGTCGGACACCGGTGGCGGGACCGCGTTCGGCTCTTCTTGAACAAATGATAAGTGACTATCATCTGTATCCAAATCGTCATCATCACCAGCTGAGTTCGGTAAGACAGCTAAAGACACTTCTTGAAGGTGTCTTGCAAGATGCTTCAAGTAGGGAGTACCGCCATTTTGGTAAATAGCAGAGCAGAACACGCACTCACGATACTTAGATGTCGAAGACCGATGCATTTCCTCGTGGCAGGCCCACATTCGACTGTGTCTGTACATGATCTCTGGCTCATTGCAGTCCTCAGCAGTGCAGATATATGGTTTTATGTCATCAAAAACATGTTTCCTGTGGTCGTTAGCATGTCGGCCAGAATTGAGAGGCACATACGTACTTCCACTCCCTTCTCGTTTGCACGTTAGTGATATTCAAGAAGCATATCGGGCATATGATCCCATTGCCACTGGACTCGGGCATTGGAGGAACCTTGGGGCGTCCGTGGCTGTTTGAAGACTCCGTGGTGGAGAATGTTGCAAAGGTTTCCAAGTCGTATTGTTCCTCTTCTTCAACAAAGTGAGGCTGTGCAGAAACAAAGCTCTGAGAGAAAACTGAACAAGATTCTATCTCTGACGGAACAATTGAAGACGTAGGAATTGTGGACGTCATGGTCTCGGCAAATCGGCGGTCAGTGACGGAGAACAAATTTTCAGTCATGTTGTCATTCAAGTCTGGTTCAGGCTTTTGAGGTTCAGCCTGTAGACTGGCAAGCATAGTGACTCGCCGAACATTCGCCTCGGCTAGGCGTTCGACAATAGACTTGGGAAGGCTCTCGAATCGATCCCTTATCTTTCGGCAATATATCAAGGCCTGCTCGGATGATACAGAATAGTGCTCCTTGACTTCTGTTGTCGGCCCTTCGTTTGTCAGATCCGCGTCAAAATCAAATGCTGGGTTGTCCAACGACGGTGCCAGATCTAGTAAGCAATCGATATATATCGAGACGTCTTCAAAGATCTCGCCTAGACCGAAGAATGATGTATCCGAGTCTGACTGCGCGTATGATGAAACATCCTTGCCGATCTCTGGATCCGTTTCTTGGATTATGTATTCCGTTGTATCCAATAGATTGCGGAGATCATCGCACTTATCAGTCAAGTCCCCTGTCAAAAGCATCGAATCGTGGTTCAAGCCATCAAGGACTGCGGTTCCAAGTTGCAACAAAAGTGATAGAGTTTCGTGTTTGAGTTCTCTGCACCTTGATAGGCTTTTATCCAGGTGGCCCTGTGTGACTGATAAGCCTTCAGCCCACAAGAAGAACCTTTCTGTGTCATTGTGGCATCGTAGACAGGCTTTCAGATCGTCCCCTGGAGATATAGACTTGACAAGAAAGAGCATCGATGTGTAGATAGCCGCGAAGAGCTTTGCTACTAGGCCGGGGCCATCTTTAGACTGGCTAGGGGCTGGTACCCAGGTTTCGATATCTTGCCGACTGAGATATGAGGTGGACATGATTAAGGGAGTCGTTACAGTCTTTGACGAAGATGGTAGTTATTTGAAAGTGCTTGAAGAATGTTTTCGCTGTAGGAAACTGTCCTGATCACTACTAAGCGCCAGCCTGCATATTGAAATCACAATCTGACCAGTAATGTGCAGCAGCTGGTCATGGTCATTGGTTGAACGAAGGAGCTGAAGGAGGGGTATGAAGCTGAAAACTCTTACAAACCCCTCATTCTCAGCCTGATTCTTCTTTCACTTGGCCAAAGCGAACTCGTAATGAGCGGAGTTGAATTCATCGTTGGGGCTGTTCTGGGTGCAGTCCCGGTTGCCGTCGAGACGTATGACCGCTCCAAGAGAGTCTTTCAGATTTTCTCCACCTTCAGACACTATCCACGAGAAGTCAAAACTGTCGAGGCGAAGATTGGCGCTCAACGAGCTATCTTTCGAAACAATGCCATAAATCTGCTTGATGAGATTACCAAAGACAGATCAAGTGTTCAACATGTCATGAACCGATCAGCGTCCGACGCCGTAATACCAAGTCTGACCATGGCCACTGCCTATCATCATCGCCTTGATGCACTTCGTGACTCTTTTACCGCTTGTCATGAAACCGCAGAACAGATGCAAAATACTTTACAGAAACTCTGCGATCAGTTGGAAGAGTTTGTTGGCGAGACGAGAGGTAAACATGATGTAGGTATTTCAATTCGAGGCTTTGCTGGTTATAAGAACTCAACTAATCAAGTATAGAATTTGGCAACTTCTGAGTGGCTAAGATCCGTGAAAACCCGTTTCAAGCTTGGCCTGAATAAACCTCACTTTGGGGAGACCATTGAAGAGCTACGGGGGTTCAACAGAGACTTTGAATCGATCACTACTCAAATAACCAGGGCACTTCGGGATATCCTTCAGGAGGGCCAGAATCAACCTGTTGCTATGAAACGCACTGTTGGGAGCCTCAATGTCTTGCAGAAATATCACCGGATTCGGCATGCTTCTCGATCCCTCTACTCTGCACTTCAGGTTCAGTGGATTTGTTCATCCCATAATCACCACTCATTCGACATGCGAATAGTTCAACGGGATTCTGTCACGGGTAAAGAGCCAGCTTCGGTGCCTCAGAATTTCACCTACAAGTTAGCCGTCACGGGCGATGCATCTAAGAGCGCTCTACGGCTAGAGGTTGAGCAGTCGTGCAAATCAGACGAAGAAGATCCAGATCAGTCTGAAAAGTACAACCCAAGTGTAAAAAAGTTGGAAAGCATTCTTAAAGAAAATGCAGAAAGGCCCATAGTCGGCAACAGGACCTGTGAGAATCGGATTCTCGAAAGGACAGCTAAACAACGAGGCCAGCAAATGCATTATGTTGACTTGAGCACTGTGTTTGTCTTGCCTTCCTTGAGACGGTCTATCACAGGACTTCGTATCGATGAATCTTTGGAGGCTGAATTGGACTTTGCTCCAAAGCCCACGGCGGATTTACCTCTTGTCCTAGATTTGTGCAGTTTAAACCCCAACTCCACAGCATCTAATGGCAATCGACGATTACTTGGATGTTTAAAGGCACCTCAGACAGAATGGTTTTTCCACGTAGAGTCTCAAACTACCGGTACCACGACTTCACTGTCCCAGCTCATCAGATGGATCTCTGAAGAACCTATTTTGCGCTCTCTACCCCGCCCACGTCTCGTTCATCTGGCCAGTAGCGTAGCCGAAGGCATCATGCAATTCTACTCAACACCATGGCTTACTTATACAAACCTGGGACAGAATGTGCGTTATCTCAATCAGACAGAACCTACATCCTCCAACAAGGTCCGACTGGACGAACCATTCTTTATGGCAAGATTGGAAAACCCTAAAATTAAGGGGCAAGTACGGTCAGGTCCTTCACTCGGGGAGAGCTGTTCCAGTGACAGCTCTACCTTTAACTGCAAGGAAGCCCGAAACAAGCTTCTTTTTAACTTCGGGATTTTACTATTGGAGATAGGATACAGTAAACCTTGGCACGAACTCAAGGAGAGCGTATCAAAGACGCGAAGACCAAAGGAGGAGAGCTTGTCCGACTATCAGGTTGCGGAAAGATTGGCACACTTGCTTATAAACCAAATGGGCCTTACATATCCCAAAATCATAAAAAAGTGTCTGGGGTGTGATTTTGGTCTAGGCGAGACGGACATGGCAAATGAGGATTTGCAACGTCAGTTCTTGGATGATGTTGTTTTGGGTTTACGAAGATTGACAGATCACATGAAAGATACTAACTTTGCGCCACTTGGGTAACGTTTTATATATCTAAAGGTTGAAACAGGCTCCGTTTATCTGATGGGTTGGGTAGATGAAAATCATACTTTGACTTAGAATAGGGAGTTAATTTGACACGCTCATACTTCAATTTAACGTACCCTTGGACACTTATTTGTGAGTCAGGCATCATGGAACACTTATAAATATCCTACTCGGCGTGATTAGGGTGTTCCTGCCTTTTCACCTTGTATATTTTGTTTCTGGCCTCTCATATTCTCCTCTAGCGTCGATCGAGCACCTTTGAAAACAGAACATCATTCCTAGCTCATTTCCAGATCATCAGATACCATCAAACCTAACAAGGTAAATTGAGCAAAACCCCTTCTTCGTGCCGAATAATCTCTCTCATCTCATTCTTCTAGATGCCTGAACTTCAAGGCCATGCCGGTGTTATCACTCCGGCAAGTTTGCTCGTGGAAGTCTCCAAGAATGACGGTCTACGCATCCCTTACACGTTCCATGGGATGTTTTGGCGCCCAGTCTGCCCAACTGGCCCCATACGGATCATAATGAAATATGACGACGACTCCCAGCTTGAGTTTGGAAAGCCATATCGATTCGAGGCCAGTTCGAGCAATGGCAGGTTCTATATGACCCTAGACTCAGGGGTCAAGATCAAGAGCCACGTATCTGCCGATCCAGCTCCCGATCTTCCCAAAATCACCGGCTGGGGAAGATGGACCAAGTTCGAACCGATGATAATACCTATTGCGGCTCCTATCTTCCTGAATATCAACATCGTGGCGCCGGCTTATAGCACACCAACAACCGATTCACTCCCAAGCTTCTTTTCAGCTCGCCGACGTTGAGCTTAGGGGATTTTCTGCAGGTAGAGCTTTTATTTAAAGATGACCAATCGGGATAAGTCTTCAAGCTGAGAGGTATTATCTTTAATTCCTATCAAAGTTGCCTTGTTGATTATGTGATATCAACAGCATATATGCTAAGACAGCTATGAACTCAAACTAAATTGCCGCCACAACTATCCCAAAATTGATTTGAGACAGAAGGCTGAGGAACAAGGCAGCTCTTGTGTTTCTAGTACCATCTTGAGCAAAAGAAAAAGAAGAAGAAGAAGAAAAGAAGTCGCGAGGATAAGAACCAAAACGATTGCCAAAGGCGTGTGAGCGATGGCCCAATCAAGATCGCGATGGATGCCCAAACATATAGTTACAGTATTAACTGGCCAACAAATCAAATACACTAAAATTACATGAGACCTTTGTGACGCCAATATCAATGATTCGATCCCGGCGCATCTGGTCCTGCAACCATGTTGGTTCGCGTAAGGTATATAGATTCCGTAACTGTCCTGGTCAAGAAACCAGACATCCCAAGCTTATCAACTCCTCCACGAGCTCTCACCATCTTCATGACACCTGCTCCATGACTCCAGTATGCTTTCAGATCCCCTTCGAGAAACTACAACATCCATGTTAGCCTCTTTCAATATTAGCTATTGCAGTTACGTACAGCTTCAGACGCCATGAGCATGACCAGTGCAATAGTTGTATCTGTCGCAATAATCTCAGAGTCGATTGCTTCTTTAGCCATCTGAATACACGTCAAGTGATATTGAATTTTCTTGACACCAAATTTGCTTGAGAGACTGTTATCTGTGGCAGCGACGTAATTGCGACACGCCACTTGAAAGATAGCAGCCATCAGGCTCGCTTTGGCCATAGCATTTGGGACCCAGATGTATCTCATTAGGTAACGGAAGTATTCTTCATCTTCTGGCACGTAACATGCTTTGTAACCGTAGGATATGACATAGTTGAGATCTATAATAGACGATGATTAGCGTTTTAGTTCTGAGCTTAGGATGAATCTGTGAGAATTCCATACAGAAGTCAAATAGATATTGTTCATCATCAGAAAGCGGCCTTGCAAATGTTGTGTAGGCATCGCTACGGGCACCCCCAATGAGCTGAATAGGGCTTGATGAGCGACTGCAGTGTTGATCAATTTCTTCTCTTCTCGGCATGATCTTTCGATAACGTGTTGTACTGATTAGTTGCTCAGTAGATGCTGATTCATCTTCATCCTCATGCTCGAGATAATGTCTCATGGGTCCTGATAAGTCTTGCTTGGATAACTCGTCGTCGGCATTTTGCTTTTTTTCCTTAAGCAGCGCTCTAGCCAGCTTCGCTGCATGAGATCTAATGAGTCTGATACTATTGGCATTCGTAACCTCATCCGGATGAGCCGTGTTGATGAATTGAAGTGTCCCTGGCTGGAATTTCTGCTGATCACCAGAGCTTTGGTTCTTGGGTAGTCTGCCGCGGCCCCTCCTCTTTACCAATGTTGTTTGCTTAGTGACTAATGATCGACTTTCTTTGGCTGCAATGATATTCTCCATTTCTGTTGAGTTACGGCACGGTGATGACAAAGATGGAAGAGGAAAAGAACAAAAGAAGGCCAGCTTATCTTATTACGAGGCAGTCTGACTCAGCGGGGACCAAAGCCAATAGTCAGCTGACCTTGGTGATTGATAATTAGGCTAAGACTACCCTATTGTGAAAACCCAAGATATCCTAATTGTCATCCAGCTTCTTACTTTTGATCAAGTAATCCACCACCTCTGTGATGCTGGTCTCCAAACTGATCCAATCACGCCCAGCCCACTTCTTGAGCAGACCAGGAGCGATATCGTTTTCGATATTGTACATCAACTTTGGGTCTCCCGAAATAAAGTTATCAACAAACTTTTTATTCGGGTAGGCCTTTCGCAGAATGTCAAGACAGTCGTTCCAAGTGTATGACTCTGCGAGAACTTGGATCCGCTGGCCTTGAACCTCAGGATCAATTACGGCAGCAACGTGAATGATCGCCAGATCGGTAACGTGGCTGTAATACACTATCCATAGTTAGTAAAGCTTCTTAACTGGAAAGAATTACTTACTCGCTGGGGTCTGTAGCCTCTCAGTTTTACCCAAATAGAGTTGCTCAATGAGCTGAGGCGGAACAGATCGCAGGTGCTTGTCGTCTCTTGGGTCACCCAGGATGACACATGGACTGACCGAGTTCACGACCCAAGGCACCTTCTCATCATTGACGAATTTCCAAACAGCCTTTTCAGCTTCAGCTTTGGCAGCAAAATAAACCGGCAAGATCCTATCTGCCCCATATGGTGGCGGAGCCCAAGCAGCCTCTATCGCACTATCGTTCCAGGTGTCAAGGTTCGTGATAGTATCAGCCACACCTGGAACTGGAAAGGTCGCAGCCCAAAAGGTCGAAGTGAAGACAAAGCGCTTCACAGATGGTTCTTTGGCTGCAGATCGACACACTGAAAGGGCAGATTCAATAGTCGCTGGGATGCTAACATTGGGATCAGGCACCAAGTCGCCAATAACCGCGACGTGAATGATAGCTGCTACGCCTTTGACTGCTTTGTCGAAGTCATTGGGCTTGCTGGTATCAGCCACGACGAGCTCCAAATCACCACGCTTGGCGTATGGAGAAACAAACTTGTCGTTCACAAGCCATTGGCTTGATTCCAAGTCACGGACGGTACCACGGACTTTGAAGCCTCGTTTGAGTAGCTCAAAGACGATGTGACTACCGGTATGGCCATTGGCGGCTGTGACTAGAACCAGAGAGCCATTGGGGATAGCTGTAGGATGCTCAGACATGGTGATATAATTCTGAAAGGGCGGGGCGTTGAATGGATTGTTAGTGATAACTAGGATTAAAGAGTTTAGAAAGCAGCAGACATTCATCCATTTTATATTCGAGTTTCCTCCAGAAATTCATTACCCACTGACGCAACCAGGGTAGGTAATGATGCCTTGGCCCAAACTTTAGGTATATAATCCAACAAACCAGCGTAGAGATTCAGGATAATGACAGATTCCTATTTCGACAGTTCGGCCGACTAAACATCAAATACCTATTGTCGATAATAATGGCGTTCAATAAAAATGCATAGCCTTTACTGCAATATCCACAGGCCAATTACATGATCGTTAACCTTCCGAGAAGCCCGAGCAAGCTCCTTTTCAGAACTAGCTTAGCTATAAAAATATTCACTAATGAAACAAAATGTGTCAGCGGTGACCGTGAAGATTGCACAGTAAAGCCGGACCATGTCCCACAATTCTGACTAATTATTTGCGAGGAGGCATGGACCGGCTTATCGATTTTCCGGCCCACTCCTAATCAACTTTATGGAGTAAGGATCGGCTTAGGTTAGGGGTCTAGGTCTAGCTTTACCTATTTAGTATTTAGTACGTTCCCCGGTCACCCTAGCATCTCACACTTAGTGCGCCCCCCCCCGGTCACCCCGGTACTGTATGTACAGTGCTCTCTCCGGTCACCCATCCCCACTTTAGTGCTCTAGTTGACTTCGGTAGATCAAGTACAGCTCGGAGGCTGACCAAGTACCCTAATGTACCTGTAAAGCGTCGCTCGCTGAACCGCGGTTCAACCAAGCGATCATGCACGTGACCGTGCTTGAACGAATCTTTGGGGAGGCTTACTTGTCCCATGCCATCCAACAGTTCCTCATCACAACGATTTCTACAGCACACTTCCGCCTCTGACATCAGATACTCTCTAGCAAATGTTTTCTCGTAAAAGCTTAACCAAAAATCTCATGACATACCGACCTGTCAAACCCGCGATGCCTTTCAGTAGTCTCGCGCTCATTAACTTGGTCGATACGTAAGTTTGCAACCTAGCACTGTGCCATGGAAAGCTTTCCCCGATAGCTGTACGTGGACCCTGACCCCTATAGATGGCCGAGCTACCTACACGACCCTGCTTCGTACAGACTTTGGATGAAGAACTATTATTATTTCATGATTGAGGGGTATCCGAAGCCCTTTGGCTATATGCACAGATCTATTCTAGATGGGCTACAGCTATCACAACGGAATTGGACAATCAACAAGGCGCAGCGAACCCTCACCATGGTCAGTAGTACATTTGAAGAAAGGACTCAAGTTATGCGCGAGACATTATTGCAAGCAGTCGAAAACCAGGCGACGACAAGTCCCCGGAAGTTCTATGACGAGGCTCTCCGGGTCGTCTCATCCGAGGGCGAACATGTCCTTGATATGGACCGCAGCGGCCTCGATCCGTTTGGTGTCATAAGTTACAGTGCTCATATGATTGGATTCGTCAAGGATGAGCATGACATCAAGTTTTGGGTCCCAGAACGTTCGTCTACGAAGCCGACGGTGCCCAACAAGCTCGACAGTACCGTTGCCGGGGTTGTTCGTTCTGCAGAACAACCCATCGACTGCATGCTGCGGAAGGTCGCGGCCGAGGCCTCTGTCTCTGCGGAGTACACTAAGGCGAATATTGCTTCCTGCGGAACTATTTCATACCAAATGTCTATCACGAGTGCCGGCAAGCCAGGCTGTCAGCACATCATTTCCTACCTATATGAGATGGAGTTCAAGGATGGTGTGGTGCCTCGGCCGGGTAATGACGAAGTCGGCAAGTTTACTCTTATGACACAGGAGTCCGTTATAGCAGCATTGATGAATGGCGAATTTGTCGCAAATCGTGCCATGGTTTGGCTGGCTTATTTTATTCGGCATGGCATTCTGACTCCAGAGAATGACCCAGATTTTGTTGAGATTTGTCAAAGGTTGCACAGGAAGCATGACTTGTTTATTGCGGATGAGTTTGTCAGTTCATGAAGGCATTCGGAGGTGAAGTAATTGATGCAGTTGCATCGTGAAAGTCTCTGCGTTGAAGCAAGATGTGGCGATTTAGCTTGATTACCTAATGCTAAGCTGGCAGCAAATCTTCCTTGGTTTCTCTAGGTACCCATTCTGCGTCAAACATTTGACCCACAAACCAGTATTCTTTCTCATAGTCATGAGTGTAGCTGACAGATTGTACCTGTGCTGCTCTCAGTTTGTTAGCACGCTCTTCAGAAATTGCCTCAGGCTTCCTACCATTATTGTGTAATTGATGTTGGTATTTCTTTAGAAAGCTAACCTGCTCGTCATCAAGGTGGGCCATCCTCTTTGCCTCGTCTGTATCCCAGTCATGATCAAGAGAAAATGGTCGCTGACCTTTACAGGCGTAATGGAAATAGGCGAGGAGGGTCTTGGCGCCAGAGTGAATAGCGTTGATGACCGGCATCTCGACAAAACGCACCTGGAATACGCTGTGAGCTACCCGTCTCCAATTTCATTAGGGAACCTACCGGAAAGCCGCGCCTTTTAGCGAATGCATTGTGAAACTGGCACTGTAGTTCATAATTGTGGAGTAGTATGAACACACTCAGGGTGATGGTGAACCAGTTCCTGGTCTCGTTGGCCAGCATCAACTCCTGGAGTTGCTTCAAAACTGTTTTGCGCAGTGGTTGTAGGATTCTTTCGGTGAATATCGCAGCCATCTGATAGTTGACGAATGGCGGCACTTGGATAATCGGCTCCGTACCATAGCAATGCGAGAGTCGCTCTGCACCCAAAGAATATTGCCCTACACATCGCCAACGGCCCTCTAGGAATCGACATGCGACCCAGAGACGGATCACTTTAGATAAGAGTTGATTCTAGGATCTCAGCACCACATCCGAACACGGTTCTCTAAAGATGACAGGTTGGCAACGTACAGGTTGAGGAACGAGTGACAACCTAAGGGCCCAGTGGAAAATATCCCATATCAGAGGGTTAGAATCGTCCAAAATGGCATCGAGATGATTACCAATACACCCGTCAAGATAAGAGTTCACAGCTTCTGTTGCCTGATCTGGATCTGCGATTGCCCAAGGGATGCTGTACATTCCGTTCCCACGTGTGTCATCTGAAGTGAGATCTTCAAGGCGGGGCACAAACTCTCTCACAGCCAAGCAGAGGACAGCGTTGCTGTCTTGGGCGAGTTCAAGGCTGATGATATTATTCTGTGTCCAATTCCGTTGAATGTGAAAGTCGCCATATTTAGGCCCAATCATGAGATGCTGTCGAAAAAATGGATAGTAGTGAAAGGCAGTACGATAAAGGCTGCTGTCAGTGATTCTATACCTAAGACATGGAAGCCTCGGTATCCTCAGCAATGCTTTTGTGCATGGAAGGCATGGTCCCCCAACGTTTTTCGGATCAGTCGAGCACTATAAATGATCAATAGGTCTGCCTTCATTGGGCGGGAAAGGTGACTTGCCCTGATGCGCTGTGACTTGCATCGCACACAAGCGTTCAGACTGCGTGTGAGATCCGACTCAGCTCTCAGTGCTGCTGACTTATACCTCGATTTCTTGCAGACTCTGGTCGAGCTACCGGACGAGCTAGAAGAGCTCCAGGTATTGTAGCGTCGTGATGCTTGTGATTGACTTCCATCGCTCCCCGAGTGAGTCCATCCCGTGTTTATAAGGGAGTTTGGAAGCAGATTACGAGATCCTGGGCCACATGGACTACTTATCCTACTTAGTCACTTATGTGATGATGTATTCAACATACATACCTGAGGAGCGGACCATGGTCGAGACTTGAGAGGAATTCTTCTGGAAATGCAGGGATTGTGTCATGCATCAGTCCACGGCCGAATGTTTCTCGCGAAGGACTATTGGGAATATTAGTTATCGCACAGGCAGGTTGTGCAAATGGTAATGTATCGTTGAAGCCATCATTTGAGTTGTCCACCGGTTCCATGTTGGTTGTGGTTAAGATGAGTCGAAGTGATGATGTCCAGGGCGGGGGGCTTCAGTGACAGTTGGTTGTTACGTGTCTACGCTCCTTCTTTGAAGCTTTGGAGGCTGAAATTCACGTGACGAGGGATGATCGAGACCGCAGATGATGGATACATTTGAGTGACTTTCGAGGAGGCGTCAGATGCATCCGAGATACCAAGTCACCATACCACATGCAACAAGGCTCCGTGCTGTTTCGGCGGGGTGCTTGCACATAGTAGAGGCCCGTTATGCGCCCGCATGCTGTCAGACCAAGGCCCTCAGGCCAACCATCTTGTTGATCAGCATTTCATGAGTGGTCGCCCTCCATATGCCCTGCAGTCAACTCGTTAATGGCGCCAATGAGGTTCTAAATGATCTGCTCAGTGTATTAGGGGGGGATGGATTCAAGAAAAACATCTGCAGCGACACCAATAACTACTGCTCTCTCTCCAAATCTATGAGAAGAACTCGTAGAGTACGACGTGGCTTGAAGAACGAGACTTTGAGTGTTACCCACTTTGCCGGCACCTCTGATCAAGAGACACAATGCCTGCTGCCCCAAATGAATATATAAGGCGCGTCTTTCCCCAAGTTGAAAATCCGTCATTGCAACTTGTCAGACCTCAGGAAACGCAGCCTCTTCTGATATCACTACGGTATTGTGTAAGCTGTCACATTTATCATCAGTTCTTGCTAAGCCCTTTCACAGATCTTCATGTCTACCAAAAAATGCACTGGTACCCTTCCAGGAGGGCAAGCATGCGACGCAATCATCACGAGATGTCTTCCTGAAGGTTGTGCTGATGATTTCATACGATACGTCATTCCACTCGTAACTGCGAACCGTGGTCTCTACAACAGCAGCTAGTTCAGAAAGCGACTTGTTGGAAAGAGGCAGAGGGTGAGTGAAGCTCGCCTTTTCCTTTAGAGGGAGCGAAGCCGATAGTGCCTGGCGGATAGTCATCCAAGTTGCTCATTACGAGAGAAAATTGTGGTGCCGGAGGCACGGAGTTGTCTGGCGACGAAGAGGAGAAGGTTGAGAATAGATTGTCTTTAGCGTTTTGATACAGCGATTACAGACTTTAACTGCACCAATTAGCCTTGCCTGCGACAGTAGGAGAATTTTCGACATGTCTGACCGGTCCAACTATACGGAGCTATAGTTTGTAACCTGGGTCAAAACGACTCTTCTATTGAATAGTCAGTTCGTGTTATTCTAGGCTTGAATGGCACATGTCCCGGCCAAGGCACGCCACCGTATGCAATTTGTAACGCTCGATACATCCTGCAGACATATACGAAAACAAAAGCTTCGTATCACGAGTAATGCTTCTTTCATGTCATGAGATGAGTGATGAGGTATATTATTTCCAAAAATACAACCATACCAATTATTTAAGTCTGCGATTAAATATGGGAAGACTAGCTTTCGCCATGAAGCTCATATGCAAATCAATCATCGGACTATGCACCTTGAAGCATTCCTCAGCCTAGTTACAGTATCCTTGACTTACATCCTATGTGTGAAGTCGGTCCAAGTGTAGAGCACCATTCTCCGTTGTCGTTCATCCATCATTGGTGCCATCACACCAATAGTTCTAGAAGTGCCCATCCTGAGGACCGCTTGCAGGTATTCTCTATCCAATCTCCCTATAGCTCGCAAGAGCCGAGCAAATGGATGTGATGTACCATGGAACCAAATCACTAATCTTTCGAACTCGATAAGGAAATCCAACAAGAATGAATACTGATATTGTGGCCAGAGAATGTCAAGCTTGATAAGTCTGTGGCAGATACGCCAGAATCTGGTCATCATTGTATGCTGGCAAGCCCGTTGAAAATCTTTTGGTTGAGCCTCGGGAAGCTCAATAAGGAGTTTCAGCTCCAGATGGGCTTTTCCAATGGTATTGGTACACTTTTTGAAACAATGGCCCCTGAAGTATCCCTCTGCGGCTTGGTACAAGTCGGCAATACTCTGCCAAACAAGACTATAGTCTTCATCGTATTTGGGGTGTATTAGATCCCGAGCCTTTAACTGTGTCGCCGTAGCAAGTGGCTCTGGAAATGAATAGCTAACAAAGACGTCAATAGAGTGGAGAACAAACTCTTGAAGTCGAAATATTGTCGGTAAGGCGGGACTTTTGTTTATGAATATTGAATGTTGGGAGACTTTGTCAATAGGTCGCTGCTGTTGGAAATTGATGCCTTTACGTGTCCTTGGAGGTTCCCCCAAATGCGTGGCAGACGTTCCACCTTGAGATCTCTTGTAGGTTGACAACCCCCACCTGTTTAGATGAGTCCTGCATGTCTTCTCTCTATACAACTGATTTAGCTCAAGATTTGTGGCACTTGACACGGAGCGAGTACCTACGTGGAAATAATGCTATACTCGTGGCGAAGGATAGACATCAGGTGCTTCAAGTCAGATGCTCGATTAAGCCATGCATGCGTGATGGCTGGTCTCAATCGCTCCCATGCATCAGCACCCGACGCTGTTGTGTGTGTGACCAGACTGGCAGACATAACAGATTCAAATTAGAAGAGTGAAGGTATTGAGAAAGAAGACAGGGCGATCTGCTTCCCCGCAACGAAAACGTGTCATCGACCGACAGGTCTGATATCAGAAAGTGTTTCATTGGCTACACTAAATGTCCTCGCATAAGGCTCTGTATTGATAGGCTCTGAGTCAACACGGGTACAAACCATGGCTGATGCCTCGCAGCCATACGTGTGTCGTAATTGGATAAAATGAAATGCCCTCGCATACATAACGCGCCAACTGGGCTCAAAACTTGATGTCGATGTAACAAGCCCATAGTTTCTAAATCTGACGAGGCGTTGTCGCTTCAATCATAGGTATGGGGACAATATCTCCTACTACTGAACATAAATAGAGCCCATTCCCCCTCGTAGACCAGTCAACCTTAGTACAACCTCATCTCAAACAAAGCTTAAGGACCATCTCCAAACATTACCGAAGCTCTTCCAACCAACACGCTGAAACATCATGTCCAACACTTCAACTGTTCCATCGTTTCCTTTGAATGGGCTTCTAGACGCCTATGCGGAGGTCTTCGATGCTGTTGACAGTCTCCAAGAGGCAGGCCTCGAAAGGGAACTCATACCTAAACTTGTTGTGGTTGGAGATCAGAGCAGTGGGAAAAGCTCTGTTCTCGAGGCCATCTGCAAGGTCCCCTTTCCTGTTCACGAGGGTCTTTGCACCAGATTTCCAATCGAGCTGGTCCAACGCAAGTCCTCAAAGGATTCGATCATTATCACCATTAGGATTGTTAAACCAGGCCCTAATAAGGAGGTCCTAAATAGGTTCAAAAGGGAGCTTACTCTGGGGGATTCAGAGGGACTAGCAAAGTCCATCCAAGAGGCGTCCGCACTCATTCTTGGCCCCTCTGTCACTGCTACATCCAATCACCATTTCAGTATGAATGTACTGAGAATCACGATACTCGGCCCTGACAAATATCCTATCACCTTGGTGGATTTGCCCGGCTTCTTCAGGTCTTCAACCGACAATCAAAAGGCAGAAGATCGGCATCTTGTTGAGAGAATCGCAGCTCCCTACCTGGGAGAGCCACGAAACGGTCTGCTGCTCATTATGAAGGCTAACACGGGCTGGGCGACCCAGACAGCCCCTTCACACGTAGTGTGTCCGAATGTAGATCCTGATGGGAAAAGAACGCTCGGCATCTTCACCCATCTGGATAACATGGACTCCTCCCGAGAGGTAATGGACCGGTTCAGTGGACAAACGAAGTGGAACCCCAGCTATGGCTGGCATGGTCTTAAAAATCTGTCAGACGAGGAACGAGAGAGCGGTTACGATCGAGACGAAGTCGAGAGAGACTTCTTCAAGAAACGTTGGCCCAAGATTGAGGATTCTTGTAAGGGAATTGCGAATCTTCTTCCTCGCTTGAGCGAGGTCTTGGCCAAACAAATCAGACTATACCTTGGGGACTTGATCAATGAGGTGAAGACAGAGATCAAAGACGTCAATGCCAAGATTCATAGACTGGGTGAAAGGAGGACAACTGAACAGGAGCAGCGCAAATATCTATCTGAAATGGCCGGATATTTCCAAGAACTATCCACTAACGCCGTATCTGGGCGCTACGGAGATGGGACCGTATCGTGGCACTTGCAAGGCTTTTTCTACGACACTGAAGAGCCGGAGCAGAGAAGCCAGGACAAACGACTGCAGGCTGTAGTCCGAGCTTTGGGCCAACAGTTTGTTTCAGCTATGATTGAAAAGGGAAAGAAGAACGAACTTCATGAGTCTGAGTCTTCCAAGAAAGCGCAAATGTCTAGTTCCTTTCTCGGCCGGCTCGCAGATATTGGGGCTGAAGCAGCTGAGGAGGCCGCTACTATCGCTGCTCGAGAATTGGGGCAAAACAATGATATTCGAGCTTCTCGTAGAAGCGAACGCGATCGATCGTTAAGCAATCGATCTCAAGTAAGCAAAGGAGCTCGTCGTACCCGGTCTTCTGAGTCTGAGTCCCAAGAGAGCGATAATTCCGAGCTTTCTGAGGACCTGGCTATTAGGAAAAAATCGAAAGTTGGCGAAGACAGTGAAGATGAAGAATGTTTGGACCATGGAACCTCTTTTTCGCCGCCCTCATTTCTGCGTGAGGAAATTCTCAAAAAGTACAACTCATTCGAGTCCCCCATTCAGACAAGCTTCAGTGACTTTGAAACTGATGCCCTTGCCCAAGCAGCGGGATGGAGAGGGACTGAAAGCTTAGATGATGTCAACCCCGCCATGGTATCCAACTTATATCGCGACCAAACATCACGTTGGAGATCCATCGCTTATCGCCATCTGGAGATTGTATGGGAGTCAGTGACTCGATTTGTCCGTCTTGCACTGGAACATTGCGTTGACCCATCGGTGCTGTTGTCCCTTGAAGGCCTTATCATCAATGACCGCCTTGACAAGCTCCGTCTCAGCGCTGAGACGAAGCTCGAAGAGCTTCTTCGCTGCCATGAGGGCACGAACCCAGCTTTCCACGACTTTCTTAGGGAGTTCCAAGATGAATCCTTGGAGTTCAGCAACAGAATTGCCCCGAACAGCTTTTATGCGAAGAAGACTATTCTAAGCCGGGTCAAAGAAATTCTTTCACCTAAGGTGCTTGATGCTATCATGGAAAAAGCTCGCCAGTCAGGTGGCGACGCAATGGAGCTCAAAACTATGTTTGCCAGCCTTCTTCTAAGCCAGGTAAAGGAAGCTGTTGCCGGTCAACTTTCCAAAGGTGATGCAAAAACCAGCTCATCATCGAGATACTTGCACGACAAGGAACGAGGTGCAGTGCGCCGCAGCATCCTGATGATTGAAAGATACTACAAGGTGAGTCTAAGCGTGCTAAAATCATTGGATAACAGTAGCTCACAGTTTTATAGCTGTCTTTGATCTCTTTTATCTCTTATGTCAACGCGTTGGTAATTCATAACGGTCTCCTTGACAGAGTGCCTTCCGAGATCTTTAGCCACAACATTGTGTCGGAGCAGACAGCTAAAACAATCGCTGGAATTGCGGGAGAAAAGAGTAAAGATGCAAAGATGCGCTTGGATTGCGAGAAGAAGTTAGGAATCCTGAAGGAGGCTTTAAACGTCCTGGAGAGCTTCCGTGACGACTAACCGTGCTTGAAAAAGGAAATTTCACTAACACCTGGGACACTTCACCCATTCCTCTAAGACATTTAAATAGCCCATATCACACATCCTTCCTGTAACAAGATTCCAATTATGTGACAAGAGAAATTATGTTCGATGGTAGCAGTAACGGTACTCTATTAACCTAAGCTCGCACTTCATATAGCTCCTCACAATCATGATTTTCAAGAGAGATTAGATGCAATCTTCTCAGAACCGATAAGCCATTTTGTTGTAATTGCGAAGCCCAACGGCTAGTTCCAAGCGTTAAAGAAACGCACAGCCTGGTAGAAAGCTTCCTCCTTCGCAAAGACCTGTTGCGGGTTGGATTCATTTGCACGCACAGCAAATCCGTGGTTAGTACCGCTATACAAAACCGAAGTGAACGGCTTGCCAATCTTGGTCAGAATAGCGTCCGTCTCAGCTTGTCGGGTTTGAGGAAAGATTTGATCCTGGGCTGTACAAGAGTCAGCATTTGATTTTTACGAGTCTTGGTGATGTTTATCTCACCTGCACCTGCGATAGATACAGGCTTTGTGACAGCCTCGATCTCATCAGTGGCCAAAAGACTAGGGTGAGCAGTAAATCCAACGTCAACTTTTCCATTCTTTCCGATCGAGCGGAAAACATAGCGTCCGCCGTAGCAGTACCCCGTAGCAGCGACTATGCTAACTTTGAGCTCTTTTCTTAGGTAAGTAATTGCTTTGGCGACAACAGGATCCGTGACGCTGGGAGGATATTTGGCTAGGAATTCGGTAATGTTGAAGTCGGGGGTTTCTTTTGCTGGGGAGCCATTGAACAGATCGGGCGCAACAGCAACAAAACCCTCTTTGGCAAATCTGTCGACCAATCTACAGAAAGTCAGCATAGGAACTAAAAATGTTGCGGGAAATCTTACTCTCGGTTTTCCTTCAACTGGATGCCATAGACATCAGTCAGAAGAAGAACGCCAGTTCTTTTGCCAGGCTTCTTGTAGCCTAGAAACTTTCCAGGCTTCGAGACATAAAGGTTCACTGTTCCAATTAAGCATTCGCCCATTTATAGTGCTGAGGATACTGACATCCTTGATATTTCACAGTCTCACCCTTCTGCTGAGTGACAGCTGACTCCTCCGCCATCACCCCGCTCGGGGAAATAGACGAGAAAAGAGAAAGAAGAACTGCAACAGGCTGGAAGAACTTCATCGTGGATACCTGTACTCGCTTACAGTGACTGATGATGTTGAAAGCAAAAGTAATCAAGGAAGAGCGGACCTTATATAGCCTTTGAGGAGAATTTTAGCTGATGAATAGCTCGGTAATCAATAGGCTAAACCGGTCTAGCTGTCGTCATTCTCCCTCCGCGTTCCTGGATTGGGCGGCATTGAAATGATAACATCCGTGACGCATTGGAGCGGGGCCGGGCGGGGAATTATGCTTATTCGATACAACCTTAAAGTTATCAAGCCAAATCCCGTCATCATCTAAGGCATTCGTCACCAATCAGATCTTGCCTGTGTTCAGCCAATAGTCCCTCCTGTTCTATGAAAATCATACCCAAAATAATATCAATGATAAACAGCTATCCAGAGAGGTGCTATATTAAGCAGCTATAATTTAGTCCAGTTATCAAACCATTGATCGAGACCATACATGCATTGTATTATCAAACACATTATTCAACTATATGAGCGGAGTGGGTAGGCTAGGCAACTTGACAAAGAACATAGTTTATCAAACACATAAATCATTACCTGGAAATGTATTTTCTATATGCAATGATAAAACAATATGCTAACTAAATCCACTTATGACTTTAACTACGAACCGCTCTCGAGAAAGACTCGTGCACTTGTTATTTGAATCTTATCCTAGCAAGATAAACTCCAGCTTGAAGATACGAATCTTGATCATTCCAACTCGGTTGTGCAAGTCTTACTCAGATATACAATGCCTTGTTGAAAAGTGTTCTTAACAGAAACTATGCAAAACCTGCCTCTCGACTCTGGAGGCGAAAAGAGGATCTACACACTGAATATTGCTATATAAAAGCACAAATATTCGCAGGTATATATAATGCCTTTACAATCACCTATTAATGGCCATTCTCAACGCTCTTCAAGTGGGTCAATTCCTATTTCACTACTAGATGAGTGTTCGTACTTCATTGGCTACATATATACACCAACAGCGCGTTTGAGCAATCCGCACTTAAGGGAGAGGAATAGACTGCTTGTGACCAATGAAAAGACCCTCGGGATCAATCTTGGCCTTGAGCTTCTTGAGACGATCAAAGTTGGCTCCATAGAGACGTGAGCTCCACTCCTTCTCGGTAAGCTCAGTATCAGCATAGTTGACGAAGCCACGGAGCTTGGCACCGCCCTTGACCAGAGCTTCCTCGAAGGGCTTGATAAGGCCTCTCATGTAAGAGATACCGTCGGAGGGATAGGCACTAGGGTTGACGGCATTGGCATCCCAGCGGATCAGCCAGAGGTTCTTGCCATGAGCATATGCGGTGTCACTGTCCTTGATGCTACGAGAGACACCACCCCAGAGATCAAGATATCCAAACTTTGTCATGTCAGTACGGTTAAAGGCGAGCGTAGTACTCTCAAAGAGAATCTGGGCTTGCTCAAGGGTGAGAGGGTGGTCGGTGGTAGTGGTAAGAGACTGAGTATAAAAAGCTCGACCACCGAGAGCTCCGCCGTTGGGCTGGTTCATGCCAGGCCCAGCGACAGCGACCTCAAGATCCCACCAGGAAAGAACAGTCTTCTTGAGTGCAAAGTTCGCCGAGTTGATAGCTTTGAGTTTGTTGACAAGAGGACTAACAACGCTGTCGAACTTGTCAGGGTCGCCGTAGAAGTAGCCAATGCCATCATAGGGTTGAGCCATCAGATTCCATCTGAAAGCAAAGGTATCAGGGCAGTCCTTGCTGGTAGCGTAATCCTGGATAGCAACGAGTGCCTTGGCACCATCTCTAGGGCTGAGGTTACCCATAGAGATGGTGAAGTTGATAGTCTTGTCGAACTGTGGCTTGAAGGTCTTGGTGGTCATGGAGAGGACGATACCGTACGAGGATGCTGCACCCTGAGCGGCCCAAAGAAGCTCGGAACCCTTGGTAGCCTTGACAATGGTGCCGTTGTACAGCATGAACTCAACCTCGACGAGGTTATCCATGGGAGTACCAAGGTAACGCGAGGTAGTGCCGAAGCCGCCTCCCATGCTAGAGCCAGTGACACCAACATGGGCACCGCGGACGTGAGGAACGTGACGACCAGCAGTGTCCCAGAGATACTTCTGAACAGGGCCGACATGTGTACCACCACCAAAGGTCAAAAGCGTGCTCTTGGAGTCGTACTTGACGTCGTCAAAAGCAGCCATGTTGATGACCAAGTTTCCGGGCTTTCCGAAGCCATTTCCCTGGAACGAGTGCGCAGGGCCAAGGGCATTGGCGTGAACATCAGCATCTCGCGCACATTCCAGCGCAAGAGCGACTTCATCGCGAGACTTAGGGAATGCAATAGCAGCAGGATCAGGTCGAATGCGCTTCTGGAACTGAACAGTCTCTGCAGCCCATTCACTATCCGTCTGGATGACGTTTCGCACGCCAGCCTTGTCGAGACACTTGGTCAGGACCTCAGCCTTGTCCTGAGCCAAAGCGAGGGAAAAGAGAGAAGCAACGACAAAACGTCGAAGAGATCGTGGAGAGTCCATGATTGTGGAGCTGATAATCCGCTTAGGAAGAGAAGATAAGAATGAGGCAGAGATATCGCTGTATTTATGTTTCGAACAAAGTTTAGGCGCCATTCTAAGCTTGAACTCTGAACCCCTGTCTTGGCTCATCCTCGCTTGTCACAGGCTAATATGCAGCGTTCCTACAGCTTGGCCACTACTGTAATACGACTCTTTTGGTAGTAATTCATCCGATTCAGGAATAGGCATGATCACCCAATGTTGAAACGGTCCTTTTCTCAATTCAAATGGTCATTTCCTCGGACAGCGAGAGAGATGCCTCAAGGGGTATGATCTTCTAAGCTGCAGTTCATCCGACTTATTACTGGCAATAGAATCCTCCTAGCGGTTCATGCCTGCAACCTTTTATGGGGACCTGTCAGCACAGGGCCCACCGTTACATCGCTACCAGGGTCGGGAAGCCAGGTTCCGACTTTTCTATATTCTAGACCTGCTTTTTCTAGGTCATGTTCCGTTTCCTACGGATAAGAACATAGAAGTGACCTTTTGTGGTGCTATGTTGCAACAGAGGTGGACTTTTCCGTCCCAGGTAATTCAGCCTGTTAGGTAAAACGGAAACCCGTCTTAGATGGGATTGCTAAATGTGGTATCAGAGGAATGTCATCGTGGTAAGGTCCCATGTTGTCCTGTTGAATGCCGTTAGCGTAGGATGCTTGGAATAGGCTCAATTATTTCTTTAGGCAGCGTAAGCCTTGTGGGGCTAATATCTGTTAGGGAATACCTAGTATTATATATGTTTAGGTAAGATTGAGGTAGTTCTTATGATCTTAGGGCTCACAACCTCTACGGCGTCTAGAGACTAGAGGGATGAAGTAGAGAAGCTTTTCCGTGGCAGAGGTCGGGACCCATTGCTGACGGCGCGGCCCTATCTACGCGGACCCTGTAATATGCAGGGGCTGTTGATCTCACTGTCGGGCATCATCCTAGTTTACAGCATAGCGTCAAAGGGCCAAGGAATGTTGAGTGCGCAATTTGGTAGAATACAATTGAAGAAGGGAAATTAAATAAGATGAATAATGGAAGTAACAGAAGCCATATATGGGCTCTGGGACAGAGTTTCAAATCTAAAGTCTATAATTCCAAACAAAGAAGAGGTATATCACTCTTGAGCCTCTCTGTCGAGAGACTGGGCCTGACACATATCTGCATACACACCTCCCCTCGCTTGAAGCTCCTCATGTGTTCCCACCTCGACAACCTTTCCACCAACAAGCACAAAGATGACATCAGCGCTTCGAATAGTCGACAGACGATGAGCAACCGCAATCACACTGCAGCCGCTTTCCTTCCTGGTCTGCTCAAGGGCCTCCTGGACAAGTTGCTCCGAATGCGTATCCAATGCTGAAGTGGCTTCGTCAAGGAGGAGCAGCTTAGGCTTGCGGATAAGAGCGCGGGCAATAGCGATTCGTTGTCGTTGACCACCTGAAAATGCTGTGCCACGTGCACCGCATCGAGTGTTGAAGCCTTCCGGGAGCGATGAGACAAAGTCGAGAACGTTGGCTTGTCGAGCAGCTTCTTGCAGTCGTTCATCCGATGAATCTGCGAGGTCATCGTCAAGACCCATCAGGATGTTCTCACGGACGGTTCCTTGGTAGAGGACGGGCTCCTGTTGAACCATGGACATTCCATTGCGGAAAAGGCGAGGAGATATATCCTTGATATCTTGCTCGCCCACACAAACCCTGCCCGAGGTTGGATCGTAGTATCGCTCAAGGAGGGACACCAAGGTTGACTTGCCGCAGCCACTAGGTCCAACGACTGCAACAAACTGAGACGGTTTGATCTAGCAAGGGTTAGTCCATGTAAACAAAACCGTAAAACAACAACTTACATCTATTGACAACCCGTGAAGAACCTTTGTGCTTCGGCTCTTATACTGGAAGTGAACGTCCTCGACATCGATGGGCTGATCAAAATCAGGACCCTGGTCTTTGTTTTCGTCAGTCTCCCGGATGACTGGACACTCCTCCCGCAGGCTGAAAAGATAGTTTGCAGCGCCCTTGGCCCTTGTGAGACTTCCCAAATTGGCAAACAGCTGTGCTCCAGCCTGGCCTGCAAACAACACTCCCATGAAGATAAGGAAGAACTGTTCTGCGGTATACTCCCCTGAAGAAATGAGTTGCGAGCCATACCAGAAGCCTAGAGCCATGACCAGGAACTCGATCGATTGCGAAAAGGCGTATGCAATCATTGAGATGGAGAGAGACTTGACAGACTCGATGACAATGCTCGAAAGAGTCTCAGAATATTGGTGAATAAAATCCGATTCAGCAGTCAAAGAAGCAACAGTCCGTAGGGCAGAAACGGCTTCGCTAGCAAGACTGGCACTCTCTCGGAATCGAGTCTCATTGTGCTCGTGGAGTCTAGACTCGAGACGGATCTTGACGTATCCGGAGCCCATGAGAAGAGGCAATCCTGCGAAAACCATGACAAGAGCAAGCTTCCAGCCATATGCAAGTGCAAGGATCGAGCTCGCTGTGAGATTCACGATCATGACCAGAATGACGAAAATGTTCAAGCCAAGAAGTTCCTGTAGACTCGTGGGGACTGACGATAGGGTTGAAGCCAACGCCCCAGACGAGTTCTCAGTTCGGTCAAAGAAGTCGATGTCCATGACAACCATTCGGCTAAATAGTTCGAGGCGATACTGATGAGAGATGGATTGGGCGACATCATTGGCGGCATAGCCGATGGTGAAGTATGCAACGAGGTTTCCAAGGGCAATGACGAAGAACATGAGGGCGTAAAAGTTTGCATCCTTTGCAGAAGGTTCGCTGGAAGAGAAAGCCGTGATGATTCGAGAAAACAGGATAGCTTGGCCAGGCCAGGTCGCTGCGGCGATGCTGCATCCGAGCGCAGAAATAATGATGTGAGGGAGAAGAGCCTTTTGTTCCTTAATGATGAGGAAGATGCTTGCCAGGATGGATCTGTCCTTCGGCTTGGATTTTCCTTCTTTGAGGACAATAGACTTCTCGGTCTGAGCCGTCATGACACGTTCCACGGCATCATCTGTATCAATTTCAACCGGTGCTTCTTTGCCGCTCATGTCATTCAGGGCTTCGTGCTCGGGAACGGCTAGGTTCTGTGCCCGGATGAGCCTTGCATAATGGGCATCGAGCGCAATCAGCTCCTCGTGTGTTCCTTGTTCAACAAACTGTCCAGCAGAAATGACAACAATGTTGTCGGCATCCTTGATGGTTGACAGTCGATGCGCAATCACAATTGTTGTTCGTTCCTGAGAAACTCGTGACAAAGCCTTTTGGACAATTCGTTCGGCGTTGGGATCAAGTGCGCTAGTGGCTTCGTCCAGGAGTAGGATCTTAGGGTTAGATACAACGCTGCGAGCAATAGCAACTCGTTGCTTCTGGCCACCACTGAGTGTGCCGCCGCGTTCGCCGAGATAAGTGTCGTAACCCTGAAAGTTGTTAGACACATACGGCTGTACATGCTAGGGGGAGCCACTTACGTGTTCAAGCTTCTGGATGAATTCGTGTGCATAGCTGGTCTCGCAAGCTGACTGGACCAGTTTCCTTTGCTCAGCAATACCGAGAGCTTTTTGGGCCTCTGACAATCCCTTTGCCACATTCTCAAACACAGTGCCTCTGAAGAGTACTGGTTCCTGTAGAGAAACTGTTAGCTTGAATGAATATGGCCGATTGTGTCTACTTACCTGCTGGACTAAAGCCATTTGAGACCGGAGCCATTTGACATTGAGCATAGACACATCCACGCCATCGAGAAGGAAACGCCCGGACGATGGCAGATACCACCTCTCCAGCAATCCAATAATGGTACTCTTTCCAGAACCACTTGCACCAACGAAAGCTGTCGTCTTGCCTGCTGGGATGTTCAAGCTAATGTTCTTGAGCACCTGCGTATCGGGCCGTGATGGATAGGAAAAAGAGACGTTTTCGACTTCGAGATGGCCAACGCAGGTTTCAGGGACCTTCCCTTCATCACTGAGGGGATCCAATGAAGATGGTTTGTCGAAGATCTTGAAGAGCTCAGAAGCTGCTGCTGCGCCATTTGCCAGAGCAGGAACTTGAGGGTACAGTAGACCAATCGACGAAGAGGCTAGAAGGACGGAGAGGACAACTCTACAGATGAGATGCTAATTAGTATAAATATGGGAATTAGGTTTTCGTGGTCCTTACGTAAATACTGTACCGACAGAGTCAATCTCACCACTCTGATACATCCGGAAACCCTGCCAAAAGGCCAAAGCGTTTCCGGCGTACATGCAGAAGTAGGTTGATGAACTCATCACGCCGTACATGAAAGACTTCTTCTTCCCGTGCACATGAGCTTCCTTGAGATACTCATCATACCGAAGCGTCATTCTGCCCTGAGCCCAAAAAGCATGGACCGTTCGAATTGAGGCCATGACCTCTTGAGCAAAGACGTTGGCTTGTGAGTAAGAACCCTGAACCTTGGCCTCGATGGGTGCATCGAGGGTCATGCCGACTCCGATGATGAAGAAGAAGAGAGGTACAACAGTCAGTGTTATGAGCGCCAGCTTCCATTGCACGGCGATAGCGACAACGAAAGCTGACACAAACATGGCAAGTCCCTGGACAAGAAGTGACAATTTCTCAGCGATACCCTGGTTGATGCGGGTGACATTGGTGGTCATCTGAGTAGCAGGAGACCCAACATTGGCCGTGTCGAAATACCATATCTCAGTTCGGAGGAGGTGTTCCAAGAATCGTTGTCGAAGAACACGTGTTGTTCGAATTCCGGAGATGGTAATAGAAGTGGTAGCGACATAACTGAGGGCAAATTTGCCAACAAAGAGGTAGATGAACCAGAGCACAAACGAATTAACTTCATCTTGAAACTCGTCGGGGTCTATCTTTCCGCTTGCAAAGTCGCTGAATTTTCCTGTGAATTGTCCGAATACGATGGTCATCAGTGGCAGAGTCGCTCCACTAGCCACAGAAGTAATGAGAGAGATTACATTGAGAACCCAATCAATCTTGTCAGCAAAGCGAAAGACGCGCTATAATTTTTTAAGTGTAAGTCATGAATATTTTAGTTGGTTAAAGGATAGAAATAAATACCCATAGATCTCCAAGTTCAGCCTGCTTTTCAGGCTCATCTTTTTGTGTAGTGGTTGTTGTTGAATCCTCGACGAGGATCTTCTTCTCGTTCTCTTCGTCCATTGTCGATCTAAACGGAGCGTCTATGATGAAAGTGAATTAAACGAAAAATAAATAAATAAAATAAATAAAATAAAGTTAGGAAAAGGAATAGGCTAGAAGCCTGAAAGAACACTGGAAGTGAAAGAACTGAGCTGTTGGGTTTGTTGAATGAAGGTGCTAGAAGCGGCGTGGCTTGAATACTTAAACTCCTTACCCATTGACTTGTCTGAAATAACATACCTTACGCAATCGGGTCATCAACAGAATGGCTCATGCTGACTGCTTTGCCATAATTCTCCCTGCCAAGACTTGACACCCATCTCTGAAAACGCTGCCTGGTCCCATCGACTCCATCTCTTGTCTTACAGGACCCATGGGAGACAAAGACAGCCAATCGATATGATCTGCACTAACGAAATTAGGGGATCGGGGCCACGGGTCCGCGCCTCCGAGGTAGCGAGGAAGTCAGCATTCCCATCTTCTCCGCGAGCCCGTCCTCCCGTCCTCCCGCAACGCAACCCTTTGACTTCACATTTGGCTTATGATTCAGCAATTGATTTGTGTGTGTCATGTCTGGAGAGGAGACAATCTTGGCTAGGCGAGCCCGTCTTTCGCAGGTCCCACGAGCGGTGCGTATTCCCACTTAGCTAGCACCTCCTCTTATCCCCGGTTTATCTCAGTATGCGATGTTGACTGGTCAAAGTGTGAAGCATGCAAGGTCCGCAAGGTAATTAATTATTAGACTCATAGCTGCTAGTTCCCCTTTGACTTTGACCTTTAGATTCGCTGCGATAGAGCCCATCCGTGTTCCAACTGCCGGTCTGCAGGCATCACTTGCCAACAAGCCCATTCTGCTCAATCAGACTCACGCCCTAAACCAGCAGCAGACAACCGTATAACACAATTGTAAGTCCATCAGTCCCCTTCCCAATTACTTGATAATAATTTCCAAAAGAGAAGAATATGTCGCCACTCTTGAGGCTCGATTGGCCAAAGTTGAACTACGCCTAGATACTAAGCAACCTACACACCAACCTACTAGGACACCTGCTGCGGCCTCCGCGCCCACGGGCCCGAAACAAGCCTCATCTGTTTCCCCTGCGACTTCTTCAGAGCCTAGTGTCTACGATGTAGCCCCATCTCCTGGCGGTGCTCTATACGAGGGAACTTCATCCTTTCTTCAACAATCCGTGCAAGCTAGTGAAGAGGTTCAACGTTCCGCAGCTGCGGGAACGCTAGAGGCAGTCCAGACTATTAACGAGTCGTTTAGCCAGTTAAACTCCATCTTTCATACTCAAAATGATAAGAAGATACCTGTGTCTGGGATTACTCCATCAATTCTGCCGGATATGACACCTCTCCCAGCTTCAATTGTTCTCACTATTCTACGCAAGATCAAGGGTAAATTTCTTTTTGCGCTTACTGAATATTCACTATTGTAGAGTAAAATCTAACTACTTGCAGCTAACCCAACTCGATTCCTCCCTGGTCAGGCCCTCACTGACGTACGCCTAATCGAACATATCTGTCAAAAGGTCTATTTCCCAACCGAACCTGTTACCCTCGGTCTTATCACAAGCGTCAATGGCATAATGCGGTTGCTCCTTCGAGAATTCATAGTCACAAAAGACAGCCTCGGAGACGAACATAACCTAGAGGAATTAAAAGCACAGGCTGAGCGGAACTTCAACCTAGGCATTCAAACCTTTGAGCTTGTCACAGTGCCTAGCTTTGAAAACGTTCTTGCCCTCACGGCTGCGGTGGGTGAATACTCTCTCCATCCCAGAAGGCATGCAGCTGATAAGTTCTCTTCTACTGTCTGCAGGTCCTCAAAATTCAAAATGAAGGTGCACCAGTCCTGGCTCGATCTTTAGTCAACGCAGCCCTTGGTCACTGTCAAATGATGGGTTACCACCGAGAAGTCACTTATCAAAAAGACCGAAGTGGTTTTGCCGAGCATAAGCGTCGACTCTTCTGGACTTTATATGTCTTTGACAAAACAAACTCCCTTCACTTTGGAAATGCCTCAAGAGTGCAAGATTTTGAGGTCGACGCTCATTACCCGACCATACCAGACGACCCGGCCGAGAAGCCTTGGGTGGAACTCTTCCGTCTGGCTGTGAGGCTGGCCAAGATCCAAGGCTTGATATTTGACAAGCTCTACTCCGTTGCCGGGCTGCAATCTCCAGCTGTTGACCGCAGGCAATGGATTGATGCATTAGTGGCTGACATGCATCAATGGCGATATGACCTAGACCATGTATGTTTATACACAAAGCATCCAATCTCTCTTTTTCTACTACTAATATTTCATAAAGATTGATGGAAGAACAGTACGCTTTGTTGAGATTCTCAAGTTGTCGATGACACACTGGGATATCATGTACTATTCAACCCTGACCATTCTGTTACGAGCACCAGCAATGCCAGGAGTTAGCAGCGACATGACCTCTGAATGCTTCCAAGCGGCCAGACTCTCCCTCCAAAGCCATCTCCTTGCCTTTTCAGGTTACGGTGGAGACAGGATGTTGTCCAAAGCCGATTACATCGACTGGTAAGCCGACCTTAATCTTTCAAACCCCATCAGCTCACGCCGTTAGGGCCCTTCACAACGCGTCATTCACACCCTTCGTGGTCATATTCCTGCACTCTATCGCAGCTTCCAGTCGTGAAGACGTAGATATTCTGGAGCAAGTCGTCAACACATTCCGTAGTGCTAGAGAGATCAATGCTGGCGCTGAGAAACTCTATCAGATCTGCTCCACCTTTGCACGGCTTGCTCGTCGCATGGTGGAATCACAGAATACATCAGTAGGCATGTACGATCAAAACACAGACTCACTTCAGGTAGCTGGCGTTTCGGAGAATGTCCCGCTTACTTGGCCTGAGATGGCGGCGCAGCCATCGGAACAGCAGCCTGGAGCGGATGCCTTCCCGGACTTTCTCAATGATGATATGACGTCGATGTTGGCCGATTGGATTAATGGACAGCCTCCTACAGCGGACATGTTTGTCATGGATTTTGGAGAATAATTTTGAAATCTTTGAGAGAGTCCGGGGCAGATGCTGGTGGTTATCCGCAATACAAATTTAATGACTTGTATGTGCACGGCAACGCGTCACTTTTGAATAATCCCCATATATATCAGGCAGCGAAATGGATAGCAGAAATAGATTCAAGGCAGTAATGATTTGTGTGTTGCCTGTTTTATGGAGTATCCATCTTCCAAATCAGATAATGCTGTTGCCTTCGCTTTGTGGCAAAGTCTTTGTCTCATCAACACTTAAGCTACTATTTCTTTAGATGCTATAAGGCTTGTGGGCCTTAAATAATCATAAAAACTAACTAAGTCTCACCTAAACTTGAATGAGGAAGACTTATGCAGTCACTTATTTGTCTGCCTGACAGGCAGAGCTGTTAGACATTCGGAGATTACTGAGAATAGTGTCGAGGCGAGGCGAGGTGAGGGCTGCAACTCAAAATTTGTTCAACTATTTAACGTATGTCGTCCTTGTTGATATGAGTTCTCTGTTATGATAACCACTCATTAGAGGCATTTACTCTTTGCACCTTTAGTTTGTTGTTCATCTTGTGACAGTTAGACCTTATAAAAGTTGCACCATGGCGGTACGTTTGCAAATTCCTATGATTTCTGAATACTTCCTAACTGACAGGTTCCTTGAAGTCTGCTTCCGGGTAAGGAAATACTCGTTTTATTGAAACGGTTGGGTTCTTGGACTAATTTTCACTTTCGAAGCGTTTCGATTGACCAGGACTGTATCACTGCAGCCAACGACCTCCGGTTCTCGAAAGGATCTAGCAAAATCAAGTTCATTGTCTTCAAGATAACAGATGATGAGCAAAATGTCGTAGTTGATGAGATTTCCTCGATTGTTGAATACGAAACCTTCCGTCAGAAGCTCCTCTCAGCGGTTGACAAGTCTGGAAAACCGGCTCCGCGCTATGCGGTTTACGATGTGGATTATGATCTCGGAGAAGATGGGAAGAGGTAAATTTTGCTATGATTTATCTTGATGGTGGATTTGCTAACAAGCCGTCAAGGACCAAAACAATCTTTATCTCTTGGGTGCCCCAGACCTCGCCTATCAAGGTATCTCTATTACATTTTGAACAGGTTTGTGCATTCTACTAATAATCATAACCAGCTCCGCATGCTCTACGCTAGTACAATGGAGTATCTGAAGAAGGCGGTTAATATCGGTGTATTTATCCATGCTGATGACCCAGAGGATATCGAGTGGGAAGAGGTGGTCAAAACTGCAAGTGGTGGCAAAGCCAAATGAGGCCTGCATTCAAGCCTCTGAATCATATTTCTTGGTGTTTTACTACGTAGTAATGCCTTGATCTTGCAACAAATCTAGACAGGGATCTGAAACAATCAAGCTTTTTTTTCCCCCCAAGAAGGGCTGATCTTGATCTTGATCTTCTGATTGCACTAGCAGCCAAAACGTGGCCAAACCCCGGTGCTAGTGCTGCACGATGTGATAAAATGACGTTATCGCCAACACAAGGTCCTTCATCCTCCCACAACAGGATTGGATTGGCCCTTTTGTACCATACACACTCGCCACGCGTACGCACAACATGTGTGGCTGGAAAACCTGGAATCTCTCCCTCCTCTTGGTACAACCGACAACGTCATTCATTGTGCAAGGTGCTGTAAACTTTATTATTTGTATTTATTTATTTATTTATCATTGCTGCGAGTCCCATCCATAGTCCCTGCCCTGCTGGTTAGGCGGAATCACCTGTTGCTTACATCAAATTCAACATGTCGCGTACACTACTACTTTGTTTTATTCACGGGTTCAAGGTGCGCAATCCCTGCATTCCAACCAAGCTATTCCTAACATTTTCAAGGGTACCGATAATACCTTTCATGAATTCCCCTATGTAAGTGGTGAATGCTGAGCAACAAGCCTCAAAGGCTTGCTAACATTGCTAAGGACCTGAAAAAGGCTGTTGCCAGAGAACTTCCAAACGAAAAGGTCGAATCTGTTGTCTATCCCAAATATAAAACCACAGGCGAGTTGGCACAGGCCTCGGAGGCCTTTCTCGAGTGGTAAGTTGTGGCGAATAGATCAAAAACACCCAGCATGCTTATCATAGACCTAGGCTGAAGGGGCAGGTGATGGATATTCGAAAAAAGAAGTCAGAAAAGCCATGGCCTCCTCATGACAGAGACGTAGGCGTTGTTCTCGTCGCACATTCGATGGGGTATGTGCTTTACCTTCGCTTCATCTCAACTTATCTAACTCCAGTCTAGAGGCTTCGTGGCAGCAGACACCCTCTTCCTTGCCATCAACGACAGGGCCAACAATGGAGACGAGAACGATCCCCTGTTCCCCCTTATTCAGGGAATTCTAACTTTTGATACACCTTACAATGGTCTTGCCCGTTCCATGTTCGTCTACGGCGCCTTTTCCAACTACCAAAAAGTCAGCGGCGTCTTCAACGTCATGACGGCCATATCTGCCGCTGCACCCGCCAGTCTTGCACGCCTAAGTGCCCGACGAGCTGCAACTACTGCAGTGAGAACCAGCACACGGGGGCCTCAGTGGAAAACATGGCAGCTAGTTGCTGTCAGAACAGGCACAGTCGGCGCCATCGCAGCGGGCGGTGTTGCCGCGTACATGAACCGAGAGGCCATCATTCAGGGAATGAAGAGCGTCAAGAACATCAACAAGGAATCTGTAGCGGAGGGATATCGCCAAAGTATGGATGCCCTCGGACAGGGTCTGGCCTATATCAACCGCGGAAATGTCGGAAAGTCGTTCGCCTGGCTCTCGGATCATGTCACATTTGTTGGTGCACTTCTCAGACAAAAGGAGCTGAATCGTCGACTAGAGCGCATCGGATCGCTCAAGGGTGTCGGAATGCATGACTTTTACTGTTCTCTCGGCGAGAATGGATACTGGAGTGGAGGGTACTTCGTCCCTGAACGGACATTCTGTGCCGTACCTGAAGAGAGTCACTCTGCATACCCAATCTTTGACAGATGCGTTATGCCTAGAGCTGAAGATGAGATTGAAGCGCATCTCAACATGTTCAGACCCGAAAGACACAGAGGCTACGAGGAAATGACAGACAAATCAGCCGAGCTCATCAAGGAATGGTTTCAGAGCGAGGAGAACGTTTTCGATAATCCAAAGTTCCGTGAGACACCTCCTGAGGAAGTCGAAGAGACCGAGACTGCCAAAGAAATTCTCGAGAAAGACCCAGGCCGAAATGAAGAGGACGAAAAGGCCGATGGCGCAGATGACAAGGCACATGATACTGGACTTCCAGACGAGTCACCCCTGGACATCGCTAACGCTGCCTCACTTGTACCCCTCCCAGACGACAAGGGTGACAGTCTCGTGGGAGATGCAGACATCGATGGCGCTGATACCGTTGAGAAGCGGACTTATCTCAACTACCTCTTCAGCGTGGCTCAACAAACCGGTGCTGATGCAAGGGGTTGGCTTCCAAGTGCCAAGATCCCACAGATGCCAAATCTTCCCAGCATGCCCAACATACCCAGTATGCCAAGTATCCCCAACATGCCCAAGGTACCCAGCTCTGTTTCTTCACTGGGAAATGTATCTATGCCGAGCGTGAGGATCTGGGGAAGAAAGGATGATGATACTCAGGGTGGTAGTAAGGAGACTCAGGAGGATGACAAGAAAGAGAGTGGTGAAGTCGGGAAGGAGACTACAGAAGAAAAGAAGGACACCACTGGCCAGGGAGAAGGAAAGGAAGAAACCAAAGAAAAGATTGAAGATAACCCAGAGATGACCCAGAAGATTGATGTGGAGGGTGAAAAGAAGTCTGGTTAGATGGCAAGTCCTCGAGGATGGTATTGTTATTTCGCTGCCCTACTTCCTAATGATACTTTCCAAGATTAATATTCGTTACCTTTCAATAGGCTCAAGAGATATAATTTGCTTTGTATGTATTCACAGGAGAGTCCAATCTAGAATAATGAATGTGGCTGTAGAGAATAGTATCTCGACTTTAAGCAAACCCTGCATCAGGTCTTAAGCAAGGCTCACCTTTTCTCTCATAAATTATCAACACAGCAACACAACAAACACAACGCGCCAAGTCTCTCTCCAGTTGCAAATATTTTTTATTTTACCATAATGCATGATCACCTTGTTCCTAGTAATATTATGTAGTTTTGTGTTATGACCCATTCCCATTCCCATTCCCATTTCCTTTATTCCACTAAAGCAAATCCCAAATAAAAAATCCCAAAAAGTAGGAGAAGACCCTAGTTGCATCCATTCCATCTTCATCTCAGTTAGAGGGGATCCCGACGTAAAAGACTTTTGCTGTAAGGCGAAGGATAAAGCAGAAATCATGTGTCGGAAAGCAAGCCAAGCCGAAAGAAAACTGCACTGTAGAGCAGGAACCAAGCCAAAATTAAAGTCTATTGTGTGATAATAAAGCAAATAAGGGAACAAGTATGCGTTAAGCGGGAGTGACTAAAATGAAGGGTCTGCAATTAGGCCTTGGAGACAAGGGCAAGCGAGCAGGCTGTGAAAAGGGAGATCGAAGACCCAGAGGCACAGGATACCGATTGCTTTGCACTGAAGATGACTCAGTTTCAACGAGCACAGACAATCCGGTGCCCGGTCGAAATGGGTGAGGGTTTGGCGATAAGGATAAATAAATATCCCTAGAAGGAGTCGCAACATTTGGAGTCGCAGAAGGTCGACTGCGATGTGCAGAGGGGAAGCCAGCAACAGGGGGCACAGTCGAAGTAGTGCCTTGAGCAGGGGCCATCTGAGTAGCTGCGGACACAGTAGAAACAGATTAGATGTGTTATTTGCAGTTGAGACGTGTGGCTGAGAGCTTATAGTCACCACACAGAACTTAGTTAGTAGAAACAGACGAGCCAGTGCCTTGAGAGATTTGATGGTTTTGCGGCGCTTTGATCACAGTCTTCAAAGCCGAAGGACATGATGGCATGAGGCCTTTTACGAGTTGTTCGTACCGCCCTGATATTGGCAGAGGTCAGTTTAGTGAGTTGGTTTGAGAATATCAGATTTTCTTATGGTTTGCACATCCTGATTCGTTTTCAGGGTTCCTGCGCGGCGTTCGAAGACTTGTGCCTCGTTAGCATCCCTGTAATTTGTGTAAAGAGCTGATATTCTACTCAACTTTGCGTCCTACAAAGATCAGCATTTGTCTCCTCTCCAGTTAGCACGGGTTTGACAATACCATGTGGCAGAGAGTGCCATCATGATACCGCCAACGGCAATACAGCTCCCCTGGTACAACCATAATCTTGCCATCCTTCCAAAGTTAGGTTGTATTCATCCGAAGCATAGGAGGCAGCGACCAACCTTAGTAAAGTCCAGTGGAGGCAGCTCTTCATTTGGGTGAACGCAGGTGAGAGCTTCGGCGCATCATCGACCGATCCTGATGTTTTCGGATGGATTTGATGGATGTACTGATAAGATAAAATCTAAGCAGATTCTGTTGAATTTAAGGGATAAAGTGGTAGTTGAAGAGTATGAATGAAAGAAAAGAGTAGAATTGCACAGAGAATGAGTGGTGAAAGGTGGAGCTCCAAAATTAATTAGGCAAAGCTGCAATTGAAGATCAAGTACATGAACGAAAGTGAATGGAAGTGCTTTCCAGCTTTACATCTCTATAATGATCTCAACAAGCTTTACGCTGGTGAAATACTCTTCGGTCATTGGAGGGCGAAGACCCATAGGGTCCTTCCTCAAAGTGAGGCTATCACCAAGTCAATCACATGACTGCCATATGCCAAAGTACCTACCTCTAATCAGCCAATCAGTCAGTCAGTTAGTTAGTCAGTCTGGAGCCATAGGCGACGGATTAGGTAGCCCTCCGCTTAAGGAGGCCCTCGTCAGGGTCCTCGAAGAGCCACTGGAGGCAAGCCGGCTGCAGGTCCCCCAGGAGGGTAGCCATGAAGAATCCCCTCTATGAAAATTGAAGTAAACCTCCTCTTTAAGAAGAAAATCTCCTCTTTTGGCAGTGAAGATAGCTTCAAGAAGAAAAGGCCTAGGAAGAAGACCAATAGGAAGACCGATCAAAAGGCATAGGCAAGCAGGCAGACTCCTATGATGATAGCTTTCTGTTAGCATCAGGGTCTTGTTAAGGTAACCAAATCCAGTAAGAGATATGAGAACGGGCACGCGGGCGCATGGGAAGTGGCACTGACAAGGAGCACAGAGAAATAGCAAAGCAGCAAGGTCTCATCGATCTACGAGCAAAGGAACGTAAATGTAGAATTCGTAGAACTGGTCTCTTACCTCCTAAAAAAGATAGCATCCCTGGGCGCCAAGGGTAACTGACAAGAACACGAGGTCCCCTGCACGACGGTGCTCAACGGAAGTCTCAGGCTCTTTAGGGGGCGGCGGGCTCTTGAGAACCGGTCGATTTTATAAAATAATAAGAGTGGTTGTAAATAATGCTATCTCGGCTTCCCATCTCCACCCGTAATGTCCTATTCATGCATGTTTCTCCCTTAAAGTCCATTCTTATCAACCTTCAGGAAAGCCAAGTCATACCATTCAGCAGTCGATGACAATCTTTCCCTTGCCACGACTAACACAACTCAACAGAGACTCCTTCTTCTGCTCCTCATCCAAAGCCACTCCTTTGTGCTCCACTTCTCCCTTGCAATAGTCCACCATACATGTGCCACAATTTCCAACCAGGCATGAAGACTCAATCTCAATGCCAGCATCGGAGAGAACTTGGAGGAGAGACTTTTCGCGTGGCACTTGGACTGTCTGGCCAGTAGACTTGATCTCTGCCTCGAACGGTTCTCCGGTTCCTGTAGTGGCGTCACCGAACTCTTCGAAATGAACGTTGGTTTTCGCATAGCCAAGATCCGCAGTTAAGGTGCGGCAGGCGTTCATGAGAGATGTAGGGCCGCAACAATAGACAGAAGATATTTTCCCATTTCCATACATCGGCTTAGGAATGGCGTGATCAAGCTTGAGCCGCTGGCCCTCGTCCTTCGCGTAAATAGTCGTCTTATCGAGTGGTAAGCGGTCTAGATATGCAGCGTCCTTGCGATTCCGTACGGCGTAGTGAACTTCGATTTCAGTTGACTCTAGAGATAACTTCTCTATTTCACCGATGAAGGCTGTAACTCCAATACCACCAATGATGAAGATGTGTTTAGAAACCTGCATGTCTCCTTTTCCGTTCTGAGTAGCGGGGGCGTTGTGCCCAGGGGCGACTTTGATAACATCTCCAAGTTGTAGGTGATCATGGAGATAGATAGATCCACCTCTTGAGTTATCATCGCGAGCAATTCCTAGTTCGAAACGGCTGGTGGTGCCGGAAACAACAGAGTAAGCACGGGAGAAGCTTCCTTCGGGGCCGAACTGGATTCGAACGAAAGGAAATTGCCCAAACTGTGAGTCTTCAGTTTTATCCTCAGCTTCGAAGACAAATGATTTGATCCTTGTGGTCAGGCTCTTTTTGCTGGCCAGTTTGTAAGGTCTCCAGACAACAGGAACTCGATCACCTTCGAGGCGGCCACTCATATCCTCAGTGCCATGATCAAGGCGGTCCTGGAAAATACCAACCATCTCTTCAGATAGCGCAGGTAGGGTGACTAGCTCTTGAAAGACATCAATGCTGTCCTTTTCATGGTAGAGATACTTCTGGACTCGCGCAAGGGGCCATGTTGGGTTGATACGTTCGATAAGCTTCATCTCATCGCCTTGTTCGATATGGCCAGTCTCCAGAACGCGGTAGTACCATCCAGTGCGGCCGGTAGCCTGCGTCATTGCTGAGATTTTCTTGTGCTGAAAGCGATGGTTGAGCTTGTAGCACGGCTGTCTTGGCCCAGTAACCTGTATAAGCACATCCTGTCCTACACGGAAGATATCGCCAATGCAGACATTCGTCTCCGACATATGCTTTGCTGACAGGTTCTCTCCAAACCCACCAATCTTGAAAAGGTCCTCACGGCCAGGCAGCTCCGCGTTCCAGACGTCGTAGTGACTGGCACAGTACTGATGAAGAGCCTTTTCAGGGCCGCCATGATGAATGAATTGCTGCTCATCACCCACGAGACCAACAGGGGTCACTTCCCATTTTCCTTGCCGCGCTCGCTTGTTGATGGCGGTGCGGATGTTTACACCGCCGAGCGGGCGGATTTTGCCTGTTCGCAAGCTGAGAAGGGTATCTGTGGGAGGTAGAGGGGCAGGACCTACAGCAGAGCTTTCAATGATGGGAGACATCTTGAGTCTTTTTATTTTCAGTGGCTTTCTTGTAGTGACAGGTTTTGTTGATGTTAAGTCTGAGTTGAATGAAGTTGGGTGAGGTATTTGAGAAAATCTTGTATGAGATCTGACTGGTAGACATCAGCACCCACTTAACCTGATCAAGCAAGTCCGTCAAAAGTTCCTATCTTATCGCTCCTCTACTAAACGCCAGCACCTATCATGAGTCAGTCTGGTCTTCTTAACAATGATTATGTATGCAACGTTGCATCACGGAAAAGACTGGCAGTTGATCTCATGTTCTTTCTTCGCCAAAGTTCAGAGATAGAAAAGCTAGGACAAACTTTATGTCTCGAATTCTGTATTCATTTTGCTTCGCTCTATTACCCAGATCTAGTATTCCCTATCAGACACATTTGAAACCTAGTTCTTATTAGAAAGTTAGTTTATTTCAAATTTGACAGTTTTATATACAGTTTGAGATAAACATCATTTAATTGTAATCTTCTCAGATTCCCTGTAAACGCCAAACATCCTAGATATCTCTCGTCTTGCCTCCAAAACTCGTCTAGCGTCTCTGATACGTTCAGCAGACTCAATCAGTACCAATAACAAGTCAATGCAATCCGTCCACCTATCATCCAAGATCCAAATTGCTTTCTGCCTATTCTTATGCGCTCCTATCCAGAACTCAGCCAAGTCAAAAATTTCACCAACTGTTGTCGGCAAAAATGGTATTTCTCTCTTTATAGATGCAGGGAATATTCTACTGAAAGTCCGGAGGAGAAACTCATGTGCTTTCTTCCACATTCTAACCCTAGCCTCCTGTAGTTGGTAGTATATCTCTAGGTTATAATTCCAATTTCTAGCACCACAAGTAAGAAGTAACTCAGAGTCTCCTGCCAGTGGTTCATTTGCTGTGTAATCCTTGCAGTATCCAGCTTATTAATCAATCTCTTATAACTAAATCAAATCAATAACCATCGTGTGCCAAGCCAAGCACATTTTCAAACGCCTCCAATCTATCAATAACACATTATCTCCACCACCATAGCCACAGCCAAGTCCTTGCCCTCTAAGCACGCCTCTTGGTCGCTTGTGGGGCATAATCCCCATCCTTCTCGTCATCCTTACCTATTCTCTCGTTCCCGATGCCTAGCTCTTCCGCAGAACTCGAAGATAGCTTGCGCTTCTTCACTCGAGCTCGCTGAACTGGCCGCTGGTCTATGGCAAACCGGGACTCTCTCATCTTGTGCAGCCTCTCGGCTCTGTTCAAGTATTCGCAGATGCGGCGGTAGGGGATCGAGATGGGGAGATTGGGGTACCCGTTAGACAGGTCGTCAGGGCCGAAGTCGTGGAGGTGGAGAGTTAGTTGGCTGTCGGTGTTCACCGACTCTCGGTTGGCTGTTCGGAGAGACTTTATTCGTTAGCTGAATAAATACTTATCCAGTAGGATAAAGAAGCCTACTTTGAACTTGACAACCTGCTCAATGTGCATTGTGACTTGGTCACTGTCCTTGGGGGTGAACAGGGGTTTCCATATTGAAATAGTAGACTCCTTATCTGAGTTGATTTCAATGCAGACAACGACTTTGATGAGGCCATCTGAATGATGAATGTACTCTTTGGAGATCTTCGACAGTCGCTTCCCATATTGGGTGTAGGAAACCTCGATAACTACACCCAGGAGAGCAGCACCTTCGACTTCAAACTGCGCATCTGGCTGGCGATGCATCTTAGTGCGCGCCCTGGTCGTCTCGTGCTCATCTCAGCCAACGTCGAGAAGAATACGCGCAGAGCCTGTAACCACAGATGCGAGATGTAAATGCAGCAGCTTCTGTGTTCTCGCGTCCAAGCCTGGCTACCTCGTGGTCTATAGCTCTGGCGATTTCGTAGACAAAGGCTTCATACGTCGCCGAAGGCATGCGCAAGATACTGCGCCCTGTCGTAGCCTCATAGTCAAACTTTGAAAAGGTGGACTCGATGCTTTTGCGGGCCCTGTTGTAGTCCTCGTCGCAGATGGAGATGGTGGTCAAATCGGACAAGTCGCCCAATTCGGCCTTGTGCTTGAAGTTGACGAGACTCTGAGGTAGAGCATTGGTCTGAGGGCGAGTGCATGTACAGGGTAGGGCGCGATAATTCTCAGATAATTACTCTTGAGTCCTATGACAAAATACTACCAAATGTCCTAAAACAGTAGTCTTTAAGAGTAATAGTAGTACTTCTGTTCCAATACCTAAGATTTATAATATAGTCTTACACAATATCCGGGAACGTTATGGAAATATCTTAACTTGTGCTTAATCTAGGCCACGAACCCAAAGGCTATTATATATGTTGTAAATTCTTGCATCGTTTCGAAATTCTTTTTGGTCACACCAGTAGTGTGAACCAAGAACTCCATATCACGGATCGAGAGAGTCTTAATCAACAAGAATATATTGGCAGCAGGCCATTATTTATCGACATACCGGTTATGCCAACTCAAAACCTGGCTCTCTAAGATACGTCAGTCAAGGCCAGCCGAGGATAAGAGGCGATTGAAGGCATGCGTGAGCCCATAGGTGTAACTTAATGCGCTTATCGTATCTACTTAATGTATATCTGCATCCCGACTCATCAAAGTTAACATCTACTAGTTTGGTGTCCTTGTCCTTATCAGCCCTCCTTTCTCGCACCACTAGTGGAAAAAGTCGTTATAACATAGCCGAGACTCGCCCCACTGACAATATTATTAACAATTCAGTCTATCTTCAAGTTCTATAATACACGTTAACGTCGGGTGTGAAGCTTTACGGAACAAAGGGCATCCTAGAGCCGGATATCTTGACCAAGGCCAAGATATCGCTCAGTCCCAACAATACGCTCTGGACAGTTGCGAAATGTCGACATGGGTCGGCTAATGACGAGGTCGGCGCCTTTGTTAAGCATGTTATAGTGAGTCTCGCGAAAAAGGCCATCAGTCGTGGTGGATTCTTCTATGGAGTCGAAGTTGGTGTAGTACAAGACCGCGATCTCATATCCTGATGTTATGAGGCAACCTGTCTCCGCATCCACAGCTTTATAATGCAGCATAGTATCAGGGTCGCAATTGTTGTCATAACTGGTCCAGAATAGGACGTACTTGAATAAAGACTTGGATAGATGAATCTCAAACTGAGAAAATAGAGAAGGATGTCGATTCTGGAACACTTCCCAGCCGCGCTCGATCTCGCCCAATCTTCCTGATATATCGGCTGCAGTCTAGGCTGTTTCCTGTAAATCCCACATGGGAACCCAACTGGGGATACCATAACACGTACGAAGCTTGAGATTTGTCATTGACTCGGCGAGTTCAATAGTATCATGCCGCCTTTTGTTTTGAATGAAGTAGGCCGCAGCCCCGATGTATACTTCGCGGACCATCAGATTATAGTCTGCCTTCAGCACATCGACTTCCTCGCCACCAACCAACCCAAGCAAGCCAAATATCTTATCCCCCATGTCGCTCGTCTTGCAGAGGGCAGTGGCGAATAGTAGTTGCGCTATGTCGCCTTTTTTCTGCGATCCGATCCATCTAATCTGTGTCATCCATCAATGCACCTCAGCCTGAGATGCCTTGGCCTTGATAACCACGTCTCCAGAGATTGGTGTAGATAGGTGGCCACAATGAAGCAGTATGGACTAGCCAGTAAAGCTTCTTGTACCACCCACAACCGTGAGAAGAAAAGCCGCCTAAAAAATGATCCGGGAACACTTTCTGCATTGTCTTTCCACTGCCTTGAAGGCTGGTTGGATGATCCAAATTCAGCCTTAAGAAGGGACATTGCCCCAATCTCACCACCTTCATTACCATCGGAGTTATCGCCCACATATCCATGTACCACTTTTGCCTTGGAAAAAATGGTACCCATCATTGCAACTTGATCGGAACTTTCACCAAGGTCAGATTGGTTGATACAAATGGAATCCACCCATATCAACACTGACTCGCTCTGGCGGCGTAGATGGCTCAGTGCCCGATAACAATTAAGAGTAATTGGCAATGCTCTATTACCAGGTCGTCCAATGAGATTCGAAGATACGCTGACAAAGAGAAGCATCGTCATCGGCGTCTGCCCATGTGTACGATAAGGCTTCATAGGCAGGGGCCTGCTCCACGCCGACTACCAAGAAGCGACCTTGGAGGACCTTTTCTCGAGGCGCAGGGAGAAGCTCCAAAAGCCGGATATGCAAATTATCCGTCAACTCGGGATAAATCACGGGAAGGATCTAGCGGGCCAGTGAGATTCTAGTGCGCTGAACAGGTTGCAAAGCTCACCTCCCGCCCGTAAGCATCGCTCACTTCTCCGACCCGATAAGTTAGACTTGTGTTTACCAGGACATGGTTTTCTTTTACTAGGCGCAAAGCCTTGGAATTATCGTCACTGAATGGTTCTTCAGAGTATCCTACGCATTCCGACCATGATAAACACCGAATGGACTCTTTAACCTGTTCTTGATCGTCGTTCGTGAGCGTGGCAGATTTGTCAATTAAATTGGTGAAGAACTTGAGAGGGCTGATTGTTCCACAGACCTAACACGTCCAGAGCTCATTGTCAAATGAAACGGGGTCCATTCGACGACATTCAGGGCCATGCCATTCCATTCTGGTAATTTCCGATAGTGAAAACATCAATGTGTAGGTAAAAGTTTGGCGGTTGTTCAAGTGGGGTGAGGGGATCAAGAGGTTTTTATGTTGAAATGAGGCTGTGCTGCAAGGCAGACAGTAGGATGCATTCAGAGCCTTGGCTGCCTCTCCTTATCTTTATTTCAATGACCTGCCACCTGCTTTCAACGACCTCATTTTTAAAGCGTAACTTGAAGTAAATAACCATGTAGAAAACCCCGAGTCCTCCAATATCAAAATGGAATTTCGTCCAAAACATCCATCAAACTCCACCAAGCCGCGCCAGATTACCATTAAATCATAACCAGGTTGTCCGTCACAATCCAAACCAAAGACTCCATGTCGCCAACACTTCAGAGGGGCATCCATCACTTCTTAATGACATATGCAGCCTTCTTGTTACTGTACTTCATCCGCTCTCTCTCCTCCGTTGCCAAACAGGTGGCACATGTGATAGAGTCGGTGTATGAGGTTGTAGCGACGCCGTAGCATCTCCCGACATAGTAGTTGGAATTTCGACTGTCAAAGGGCTGATGTGATCTGAGCCCACAGCTTTCGATTGGGCCTTGGGTCGCAGTTGTGAAGCCACATCGGCTGCACTCTTCTCTTGTTTCTGTTTGCGTACACATGTTGAATTGTCGCAAGGAAAGTTTGTGCAGTTGACTTAATGATGATTTATGGGTTTGTAGTTGCTTAGTAGAAGTTTGGCTTGGTGCAAAAGCTGCAGGTCATTGATGATGTGACCAGGTCAAGCTTGGGGGCTGTCGGACCCCAACCCCAGATATATAGCTTGTCAGCTGGTTCGCAACTCGAACAATACGAGCCCGATTCTGCCTGGACGAGGCAGACGAATGTGCGGGTGAGGCGGTGTGATTTGTCTATTTTAATTGCATGGTTACACAAGCACTTTTCTCACAAATGATACATTTCATCAGGCCCGACTGCTGAATAGCATCACAGGGACATTTGCCATGACTGTTGTGTCTGGAATTGATAGGCCTATTGCAAAACTGGTTATTGGGGCGGCTTTTAATGATCAGCTTCAGGGTTGTATCGCCACGCGACATATGTGAATCTTTGCTGTCGTTAAGATTGCCAAACAAGGCTGATCTTCGCACACATCCTCCCTGGGATATTGCACATCTCAGCCAACGTCGCACAATGACCCCCTCTCAATTACAAACACGTATAACAACGCCCGCTTCCATGTTTTCTTTTCGCATCCATATTTCCAAAACCGTTCCTCTACAGACAAGGCGCTCCACCTTGAAAGCAACAAGCCCGTTTCAATCCCCGTCTCCGCGCTCTCATCATCTGCCGACAAAAGCTGTCTCACGGAATCTGCGGGTGGCAACCTAAATGCCAGGGGTATATCCTGCAGCTCATCCTTTCTGGGACCGAGTTCCTCGAAGCACTGGCTGGCCTCGATCGGAAGCTCAAAATCCATTACCTGAAGAAAACCACAGCCGATGTAGTGGAGCGTCATATCGGATTTCAAAAAAAATCGCTGCTAGCGACTGGATCATCGAGGTACCCAGCTACAGTTATGACCAAGTAAAGCCCGCACGGTGCCATACAGGAGTAATCTCTCAGTGAACCGTGCTGCATCTATCCCCTGACAACTTCCGCATCCGTTCGAGCCAGCTGAACACAGTGTCTTTTGACGCTCGTTCCAAATAATCTCTCAGGGCTTAACGGCCATGAGGGGCTGATCAAGAATTCATTGATTTAAAGCACATCTTTAATGAATATGAAGCATTATATAGGATTTACACAAACCTTAAGAAGCAAGCCTGGAGTATCAGCCGTGTCTTTCTTTATTCCTTTGGGTAGATTTCAGGCTTGTAAAGCGTTAATACGCTCCAAGGAAGAACTGGGCTTTGACACGATATGAGGTACTCAGACAAAATATTCTTGGATCCCAAAAACCAAGCATAAAAGACCGGTTTGAACAAAAGGGGTGGTTTCTTGAGGAAAGGGGAAGGAAAATTATGCAATTGGTCTAAAGAAGGATGAAGAAGGCCCTAGAAGAGATTTAGATCCGACTATAGCGAAAAGGCTCGCAAAAGAGGCGCCATTGGACAATAAGGCTCGGCAATTAATTATATACTATTTTCACGGTGACGTACAAGGTCCGGAGTTTCAAAGAGTCCTATCTACTACCACTTACTATGAGCAAAGACTTGAAATATTCGTACCCGACATACCTCAGCAGCACTCCTAACTCGTCATAGATGATATACATCCATCCCAATTTATATTCTTCTCAAGTTAATCAGCAGGATCCCTTTGAAGCAAGGCTTGGTAGTTTATATCCCTATTTATGAACACCAACGTTCGTCTACGTTGATGTCTAGAGACGTTAGTCACTTCTTTGCACCCGTGCCATGGCTGTCAACAAGACTACAAATGGCAACGACACTATCCAAACTACCATCATTGGTGGTAGTTGAAGTGATTCAGGTGCCGCAATAACCCTTGCCAAGTGTATAACCGATGCCAGCAAGACAAGTGGTGGTATCAGTTTTCAGCTTCACACTTGGAATACGCCTGAATGGGATGAGACAGCCAAAAATATCAAATTCAACAACTTACTCACATCCCTTAACAGTCTAAGTGGGGAGCAACGGCTAGTAGCATCCTGGGATCTCCAAACACTTCAAAAGCTAACTGTCTATTACTAATGGACGAACCGGAGAACGTGGCTACCTTACACAGATGAGTTTGATCTACTGATCGCCGCAAATCGTATCAGATTGGTAAGAGACTCAGCTGTTCACTGAAAAAAGACTCAAGTCCTAACTGAACCAGGTCTTATGATTATTATCCTTTCCTTCACACAGAATCAAATACAACGCCCAGTCTTCGTTTGGCACCATTATCAGTAAGTCCAGTCAAACCCTCGGCAGTATTAATCAAGGATCCAGTCTCTGGCAGAATCCAGGCAATATATTTGTCTTTGCTAGTCCACTCGAAGACGCCAACCTTAGGCTCACTGCATAACACTGACCCCCAGAAACTCAGGAACACGTCAGTTGGAACCGAGCATTTGGTTTTACTAGTCTTATTCATGAATACGACGAGTTCTGAGAGCCTATATGTCAAGCCGTCCCACTAACAGCAAAGGGAGAAATTCAAGAATTTGCTCTCTTCTCTGGGCTTAGACTAGATCCAGTGGATGCTTTTGATCCCATAGCTCTAACTGGAGATGTTCATCGCATCCTTCATCTGGAGCCTTCAGGGCTAGAGCCGGTTTTACCTTGAGGAAATGTACACGCTATGTAAACCTCTTGAGTGGGCTCGGGCTCGAGGTCAAGAGAACAAAGTTGCGTGGGACTTGCTTGGCCGTATTATGTCGCTGCATTATGATGATTTAGATGCAGTTTCCTGGATTAGTAGTATACTGCTGCCGACAAATCAATGCCGCCGAAGGTCTATTCGCAGATAGTGAGTTCGAAACAAAGTTCAAAAGACCTAAGAACCGAACTGGATTTTTGGCTATGACATCCAAACTGTTGTTGATGATTTTTTGAGAGTCTGGATGGCCAGTATGCTAGGGAGAAGGAAAAGTACTATCCAGATTGAGATAACACTCCGGTTTTTTTATCTTCACGCTGGCGGAAAGGTCAAATACATAACGTCTATTGTTGTCGACTGTTACAATGTTATCGATGCCTGTTGCATTGAACGGTGTCACAAGAACACTCACCATCACGCCCACAAGTCACAAGGCCCCCGTAATCGGCTGCGCCGGACACAATAAACGGTGTTCAATTGCTCCGATATCCAGGGCCAGCGGGAATGGACTGCCGAGAAACCGTTGAAGGAACGTGGCTCTTTTATCCAGTTTCAGCCGGTTTTTTCTCATGCGGATCATCCGGCCACGAAAAGTGACATGCAGTTGGAGTATGAATTGCGGATGTGGAGCTTGCCAGCTCAGCGGCATCAGCCGAGATGGACAGATAAAACCGCGGGATTTGGGGAGAATCGGGAGACGATGCAAGTCAAATAACGTGGATTTGGGGAGTAAGAGAAACAACGTGGCATAATAGGGGAGAAAGGGAATGCGGTGAAGAAAGGAACAGGACGAGACCTGCATGAATAATGCGAGCAAGTGGACTTGGGCTGACCATAGCATTATGCGCTCCGCTCAGTTGCGTTGCGTTGTCAAAAAAACCGGCAAATGCAAATGATCACCATTGGAGGGAGATCTTTGACTGTCCCGCGTTTTATACTGTAGATCTCTCAGAATGGGAAACGGAACCGTAGATGCCACGACGTTATGAGACGTAGCTGGACAGTCGCACCTTGACAGCCAAGTACTCACCCTGTACCTGCACCATGCAGTCGGGAGCGGTGATGCTGACAGGTCTCAGAAACACTCTTGCATACGGCTGTTGGGGATGAAACCACCATTCACGATCTTTGTAGCTAAATGATGAATGACGGTGAGTTACTGAACGAATTCAACAATGCGCATTTGTCACTCTGATTGATGCATTCACAAAGGGTGTCAATAAAGTCTCTGTCAGCCAAAGTAAGCCACGCCGCTCAGAGGCTCAGCAACCCCAAAGTGCACAAGAACTTCAATAAGTAATGAGCTGGCGGTAGCCCGAGGTTAAAAGATGGCATGATGGTAGTCAAAAGGGTTTTGGACGACCTGAGTTGGGATTGGTGGTACTGTACCGTGGTGTATTGTGCTTTGCTGTAAAGAATGGCGATGACGATGATGCGATCCTATCATGATGGTGGGTGGATGGCGACAATTGCGTCACTGCTCCCACTGATCTTACCCTGGTTATCCCTAATGGTAGTTTGGTAAGTACGGTATCGAGGCGTCAAGGCATTTTGAGTGAAAAGAGCTAGAACTAAGAGATTGGCTCAAGACAACAACATAACAAGACAATGCGAACATCCAAGACATGCATGAAAGTTCCCGCTGTCGAGGATGTGCAGTCCCCAACAGTGATCTGGGCTTCTATAGGGTACTTTGACGCTACTTGGCTCGCTACCTCGCAAACTAAGACAAAATTCGGCCTCTTGAAGCCATCCATCCGTTGAAGCCGATAGGGACCCTTGAACAGCCTACTAACTAAGAGGCACAGCACAGACAACGTGTACTGTACTGTACTGACTGCGACCCGAAGAACCAGGCAGGTTACCAAGAGATCGGAACCCATTGCAAAGTCAGGTATTGAGAGTGAATATTCATGCTCATGCAACTGAGCTGAGGCCTCAGCTACTAACTAACTAATGTCACAGATTACGATGAACGATTAATTTCCCCCTGTTCTTATTTTATAACCCCTGTCGCTGATTTTCCTCTCCTTTTCCCGCTTTCTGCCCAAGTAAATTCCACTGCGCTGGGATGGCTGAGATTTTTAGCTCGATGTCAAGTGGGTATCTCAGAAGTACCACGACCACGACCCCCCGTAACTCCCGTCCCGACGCCTCGTCTAGGTACCTAGTCCCTCCCTCTCCATCTAAAACTTGACCCTTCCCTTCCTCGACTGTTTGACCACCTCAACCGCAGCCAACTGGGCAACCTCCCTCGGCTTCGTCGATTTTGGTCTCTTGGACCTCACTGTCACTCATACCTTACGCTTCTCTCCTTGCTTCAGATTTCCTTTCTCCATTCTCCATTCTCCATTCTCTCTTTTCTCCTTAACTTCACCGAGTCTCTCCTCTTCCGACTTGACGGGGCTGGGCTGAGCTCAACCGAAACGCGAGCGCGATGAACGCCATCCAACAAAAGTGTCGGCCGAAACACCAGGTCCTCGTCCTCAAATGCTATCCCCGGACCACGAAAGGCGCTGTCGATGTGAAGCCAAATAGCAGCGAGCTCAGTTATCTTCTCTACTATGCTACAAGTCGTCGCTCCAAGATCCAGAAGATTGGCGCCTTTCTCGAGAAGAAGACAGCCAGCGACGTATGGCGTCTGCGTATTGGGTATGTCGTATATTGTCGACTTCAAACGTCGACGTGTCATGTTCATCCGACTCAGGACCTTATACTGCAAAGCGCCCTTGAAATCCAGAACTGGCTCATGATCAATCGAAGTTCATGATTGCTAACCTGTGCCCGCTCCTAGAAATGTCCAAGTCACTCTTCAGATCCTCTCAGCCTTGATGGAAAAGCTCCACAAGGACTCTGTTCTTATTGCCCCCTTCGTTCTCAAGATTCTCGACACCGTCCTCCGATCCGACGATATTACCATGATCGAGTCCTCGCTCCCCACCTTCGCGGCCTTTTGCGATTATCATGACGCGGCTTTTCTCATGGCTGATCAGACCTATCTCCGCCAATATGAAGAAATTGTTCGATTATATGTTCAACTTGCTTCGACAAGCCCTGCGCCAGGCAAAGAATCACTTACCACCCCTGTGAAAGTTCGATGGAGAAACGCAGGCCTTGAAGCGATCCGCAGCATCTCAACAGCCGACGCCCTTGCTTCAATAACAGGCAGCCAAATGGATGTCATTATGCCTCGTATTCTCGAGAACTTGTGGTCCGAAACTCCCGACTTCCTCGAAACTCTACATCTGCGGCTCGAAACGGAGGAAAAGGTCGACACCGAAAAAATGCTTAGGCGGAGGACTAGTATTGCTACAGTTGGGACCGACGGAGCAGACGACCCCAATCCCGTGGCCCTGTCCGGAACCGCAGGCGATGTTGATAAGCTTGCTGAAGAAGAAGTCGGAGTCTTGGCCCTGCAGTGTCTGAAGAGCATATTTATTGTCCCAACTCGCTCCCAAATCCACGGCGCCACTGTCTCCCTCCTTCGATTCATCCAAGAAAAGGTCGCACAAGGCAACTCCGTGGTGGAACTTCATGATGATCGGGAACGAGACAACGGGTGGGCCATAAGTATCTACGGCATTATCTCTCGCTGGGCCCCGGTGCAAGATAGATACACCATCCTCGTGGCAGCTTTGGAAACATTGTTGCGAATTCCCGTACAGGACACGACTCTCGACGAACAGCTCGCATTGGTAACGATTATGAGCTCTCTCCTACGATCCGACGTCAACCTCATCGGATTGAGTATGATGGATGTTCTCCTTGGTCTGATCAAGCAGATGAGGAAGCTATTCAGGCTTCGAACCCCAACTAGCCAAAGTGACGATGGCAGCGGCGCAGCCATTGAGTCTGAGTCAGTTGTGCGCCAGAAGACTAAGCATCTTGTGGGCAGACTTGAACTCTGCATTGGCGACTTGGCTACCCATGTCTATTATGCCGACCAGATCTCTGATATGATTTCCGCCATAATCCTTCGTCTCAAGCCATCGCGATCTTCCAGCGCCAGCTCTTCCCCAAGAGGCGAAAAGAATGGCAACGAAGCTGGACCAGGCGTCTCCACGATCGAGTTGAGCGACAGCCAGCAGCTTGATCATTACTTCTGCCTCAACACTGGCAGGGCATCTGGCCTTCGTGCCGTCAAGGAGATTCTCCTTGTTGCAAACCCTCAGAAGAAGCTTACAGGCAACATGGGCTTATCTCGCAACCCCGTGCCAATTCATGTCTGGGAAGGAACCCATTGGCTTCTCCGTGACCCTGATGGCCATGTTCGTAAGGCCTATATCGATGCTCTCGTCACATGGCTTGACCGAGAGACGACATTCGCGAATGAGATTGCCGTTGAAGAGAAGCTTCCTCGTTCTCGCTCATCTTTGAAAATAAACAAGGGCACCCGACGTGCTGTTTCAAATGCCTCGAACCGGGAGCGAGGATCGAAGCCACGCCAGTCACAGTTCCTGGCTCTGCTGCATCTGGTCATATACGACAACGCCCTACAGTTCGTCGAGTATGAGAATGATCTCATCATGCTCCACATCCTTCTCACTAGGCTGGTCTTGCAACTTGGCGTAAATGCTGCTCGCTATGGCTTACCGATGATCTACCGATTACAAGAGGATGTCCAAGAGATCGATATGCCTCTGTATAAGGTGCGGACTGCAGCGCTTTGTCATGGATATTTCTGGGCACTCACCGAGAAGTTTAACTTCAAAGATTCTGTGATCGGGGTGGCCATTGAGCAAGAGGTGGCTCGTCGCAGAAGAAAGGGATTCTGGGTTCAGGGTATCAACATGCCACCCCCGGATGTTGATCGCGTTGGAACTCCAGGCGAGGCGCGCCCACAGCCAGATTGGGATTCTTCTTCGCTTGAAAGAGAAGAGCTTCTTCCATTTGATGATAGAGAGGCTCTCGTAGAATATATCGTGTCGCATTACCACGATAGTCTTCAAGCACCCCCCGGAAGCCCTGGCGCTTCACCAGGCAGGACCCTTACTGGACCGATCCTAGGCTCAAGCATGACAGGACAACCTGAGCCCGACTCGGAGCTTCCAGCTGCATTCCGTGAGCAGATGCTAGCAGACTGGACCAGAGATGCAGCGGGAGCCATGCTTGCCTCTGCTGGAAAATCGGAATCTTTGACTGGATCTAAGACAGAAACCTCGGGCACACAGCGAGGTCACCTCACGGTGAAGACGAACGGCAACGGACCGATATCACCTTATGGAAGTCAGTATAATCTGATGAGACCTCACTCTTCACATGGTCCTCGCGAGAAGGATCGAGAGGGAACTATTCCCAAGCACCGCAAGAGCAGTCTGCGAAGTGCTGCCTCGCCGGCAGCCCTTTCAACAGGCAACCGAGGTACAGTTGCCTCGGTGGATCAGCTCAAGCTCGTGCTATCAGGCAACCCTCCACCCAAGACAGCCATCGTAGGAGACGATGACAGCGGAGACAGCATGGTTAGCTACGATTACAGTCCTTCAGAGATGAGCTTTAACCCTGCCACACAGAATGATCAGCC